>JAADXC010000799.1:0-10295 GCA_023336425.1 Phytopythium cucurbitacearum (nom. inval.) | reverse complement strand
TCGTTTCATGACTATGTACTGGCGCACGCCGTCATACACGCTGACATCGATCGTGATTGCAATGGTGTTGGCGCTTCTGTTCGGCATTATCTTTGTCGATGTCGACTACTCGACTTATCAAGGCTTGAACTCAGGACTTGGTATGCTCTTCATAATGATGCTCTTCAACGGTTTCGTCGCACTGAATGGAGCGATTCCATTCACATTTCAAGATCGTCCCGCTTACTACCGCGAGCGTGCATCGCAGACGTACAGCGCTGTCTGGTACTTCATTGGTTCGACTATTGCTGAGGTGCCGTACACGTTCGTCGGCGGCGCGCTGTTCACGGTGATCCTCTATCCGATGGCTGGCTACTCTGGTGTCGGTGCAGCCTTCCTCTTCTGGCTCAACTTCTCACTCTCCATGCTGCTGCAAGCGTACACTGGTCAGTTCTGGGCGTACTTGATGCCAAGCATGGAGCTCGCGGTCGTCATGGGTCTGCTGCTCAACAACATCCTGTACATCTACACGGGTTTCACGCCGCCGTACCAGGCCATCCCCGCCGGCTACAAGTGGCTTTACCGCGTCAACCCGTTCCATTACGCGATTGCTGTGGCGGCTGCCTTGTATTTCTCCGATTGCTCGACCGAGCCAGTCTTCAATGATGTCACGGGACTGTTCGAGAGCGTCGGCTCGGAGCTTGGGTGCCAGACACTCGAGAACGCCCCAGTCTCTGTTGGAAACACAACTGTCAAGGCGTACACGGAAGAAGTGTTTGACATGAAGCACGACGAGATCGGTCAGAACTTCGGCATCATGATCGCGTTGATCGTCTTCTTCCGCATCCTCGGTATGCTCGCGCTGCGGTACGTGAACCACCAGAAGAAGTGACCGACTCCTCCGCTCAATCTATCGGTCTCTGCTTGCGCATTTATCTCATTGTTTATCTACATTCGAAGTAATTGAATCGGAGAACTGTCTTCCCATTCGTTCAGGCGCTTAGCTGAACAGCAGTGAAGGATAACATCAGAGAGTCTGAAGTTATCTACCGTGCATCTCGAGCTGCCACGACGGCCTACTGAGCAAAGCCAACATAACAGTGGCTCCCAACCAGTGAGGGCGTCCCCTCCGCTGAGTCATCGACTATCTCTTGGACATCACCGTTGTCATGCTGTTGGCTCTCTTTGCGCAGCTGTATGGTCTCGATGTGCACGCCGAGTGTCGACTTCAACAGCGGCAGTACTGGACATTCGCATCGTTTCTTTGGCTTCATCTTGTCCACTCGATCCTTATGGTAGTCCACATGCTGGAGTCCCGCACAATGAACGTTAGCGCTACGGATGGCGTTGGCTCATTCCCAAACCACCCACACCACACCAGGTATTCCCTGAGCTCACAGGACAATGGCTGCGATGGATGTGTTGGCTGATCAAATGTGTTGCTTCAGACGCCGCCAGCTTCGATGACTTGAACATGCATGTCGTCGCAGCTTAAAACCCATGGACGCCGCGCAGAGCAGCTCGCCGCACTCGGGGTTTAC
The DNA here is from genome assembly GCA_023336425.1 of Phytopythium cucurbitacearum (nom. inval.). NCBI lineage: Eukaryota > Oomycota > Peronosporomycetes > Pythiales > Pythiaceae > Phytopythium > Phytopythium cucurbitacearum (nom. inval.). The sequence goes on along the minus strand of JAADXC010000799.1, from coordinate 8,775 downwards.
TCTTGGCTGTTTCTTGCTGGAGCAAACTTCGATGCTGCTTCTCCGCCGTCATCTTTCGACGGACGAGCTCAACAAACTTGCGCGCGCGAAAACCGCGAAAACGCGCTTGAATCAACTCTGCTGCGCGAACCCGGATCGCTCGCTGTCTTTCTCGATCGCTCATGTCGACACTGACTGGATCGTGAACGATAGGTGTTCCGGAGCCGAGGTTCAAGAACTGGCTGCGGCGGTGGAATCGACGTTCGGCAATCGGGTCGTCCGTTCGACTCTTGTTCGAGCGCTCAGGTCGGCCTCCACGGGTATTCTGACTACGGCGGAGTTGTTGTGACCCCTTTGACTTCGCCCTGTCGAAGTATCCGTGGAGTTCCAGTTTCGCTTCGCCTGGTTCATGTCCTAATAGTCCTTGCGCCTCCAGATTCTCTCGCATTCGCGCAAAGTCCGTCGCCTTGATGCCCAAATCGTCGCGGATTTCAGCGATAACCTCGGAGCCATCAGCTTTCGTGACAAGCACGCGGCGATTGGACGAGTTTGCGCATTGACCGCTGCCGCCGGAAATGTGCCACGCGTTGCGCATCATGAGCTCAAAATAGTCGTCCGAGTCGATCGAGGCGCTGACGTTCTTGTAGTAGTTTTCGAATTCGGCTCGCGTAATGATACCGTCCGGTTCGTCGGTTTCCCATTGCCTGGCAAATAGCTGCAAGGCTTCTTTCTCGGTCAGCTTGCCGCTGATGACATCGGGATGCTTGCTGCAGTCATAGGCGGTCTGCAGTTCCTCGAGCGTCACTTGGCCACTTCCGTCCTTATCCAGCAGATCAAACGCAGTATGAATCAGCCCAAGCCGCCGTGGATTGATGTCGCCGCGCATGCCGACCAGGAACTCATCAGAGCTGATACAGCCACTGCGGTCCGTGTCGAAATACGAAAACAGGCAATCGATCTCGTGGAAGTTGACGTCAATGCCAAATTTTTGAAGTCCAAGCTTCAATTCGTCCTTCGACAAGCGGTGGTCGCCGTCTTTGTCCATCAGCCGCAGTGAGCGCTGGAGTCCGTGGAAACCCGCTTGCGTTGCCGTTGCCATGTTTACACTGTTGTTGTTTTTATCGTCGACTAAACTCGACGAGAACGCCGCTCGACGCAGCAAACGATCACGCACCCGATCAATGACGCGACTCGAGTAGCCACATTCCGCACTCAAGGTCTTCCATTCGCCTGGATGCGCATTCAAAATCTTGTGCAGACCAGCGACGGATATGGTGTCGCTTCCGCTGTCCTGATTGCACCATGCAGCTGCCAAGCTTGCCAAAAACGATGCCTTCTTAGCCGGCAGCTGCCTGTCTAGCTGGCTGATCGCATGTGCAAACGTGCGCGTGTTCATCACCTCGTTCCCGTCGCCCAGGATACGGTTCGCACTCAAGCGTCGGCAGAGCTCGTCAACGCTAGGTCTTTGGTTAGCTCCTCGTGACCATCGCCGCGGAAGTAGCAGTGTTTGGAGATACTTCCACGCCTCTTTCTGACTGTCGCTGTCACCATCTGTATCTGAACCAACAGTTCTTGTCGACGAGGACGGCAGCAGATTGGAACATTTGGGTTCTTCGGAGCGATGGCTGCTTGATGTTTGTCTCGAAGCGCACTTCGCAGATCTGGCATGTCCTGCACTCCCGGAATGGCTAGTCTTATCATCTTGGTTGTCGATTTCGTCATCTTCACCATCATTATGCTCTTCATCAGGGATAACGTGCCAGCACTGGCGCATCATCGACTCAAATTCACTATCATCTGGGATGCATGCGCTGACGTTCTAAATGTCAATGAAAACAGGTCACAGACGCATTACTCGTCAAATCAAAAGCGTTTTCACCGCACTTCAAACGACACGGGTGCTTACATGATAATACTCGTTGAAGGCGTCGAATAGAATCACAGCGAGACCGTCGTTGTTACCGGATCGACCGTCTTTCTCCGATACCTGTGGCTCCCATTCTCGCAGGAACTCGTTTAGCGCTTGCTCTCGACTCTTTTTGCCTGTGCGCACACGAGGAAGACACCCAGCATCGTAATTGTCTCGCAGGTCGTCTAATGTGATCGAGCCGCTTCCGGTTGGGTCCATCAGCTGGAATGCTTTCTCGATCAATCTTTGTCTCCGAATTGAGAGTTGGCCACCTCGCAGAGTCGTCAACACCCCTTCGATATCAACGCTGCCGTCTTGGTTGCTGTCCAGAACGCTGACTAAAGCACTGAGCTCAGTCGGTGTTAATTCAATTCCCATATCACGCAGGCCAAACTTGAGCTCCCGAGGCGAAAGAACTCCGTCTTCAGTGGTGCCCATTAGTTTAAGAACACGTCCAAGAGCATTTAGCCCGCTCTGGCCGCACACATCAACGAGCTTGGACCGTACACGATCGAGCACGGAGCTATTGGGGAGATCATCGCTGAATAGTACAAATAGAAGTCAGCATCGAATGAATAGACGTCAAACGAGCCCATGCAGCTTTAATCTGACCTCGGGTTCGTCCACACCTGCTGCTTGGGGCGATTGATACTACCGGCAACGGATCGCGCAGTATTCGATTTGGCACGCCCAACACTGGCTTTAGATGACAAAGAAGCATTTGACGCGTATGATGATATTCGAGACAAAGACGATGCCGGCCGCACGGATTCGACTTTGCCTGTGCTCATCAGACGCCGCCGACAAGATTTGTCACTCATCGATTTTGTGTCTGCGCTGAAAGCGCTTTGGTTGCGCGCTTGCGTTCGTAATCCGGCCGACGATAACTCGGAGTTATTCTCATTGTGGCGATTGTTCGTCGATAAGTTGCTGTTCATGTCGTCATTGTCAGTGCCTCCCGCCACATCTTGACCATCTCGAAGGTCCATGACAGCTTTTGCATCCATACGCGGTAGTTTGAGCTTGACATTCTTGAAAAAGTCGGCATCGAACTGGAAGCGGACTACACTCTCGTCACCACACTGCCACTCGCCGATGGGCGAGAAACTTATGCGCAGTTGTCTCCCCTGCTTGGCCAATCTGCCAATGAGCGCTATCACGTTTTGGATTACCGTTTGCATGACCTCCTTCTTGCACTTGGGGAGGTATCGAGAAGCGATCTCTTGGCAATTGACGCGACCCAAAGGACCAAATTTGGTCGAAAGCACTTGCTTGATACCCCTTGCGTGGCCATGAACCTGCTTTTCGCGGAGACGATTGGTCTGCAGGAACACTGGATCGGCGAGAAGGACTGGTTCGGTGCACTCGTTGAGTCCGAACACCCCAAAGTGGTCAATCTTGACCGGCCGATGCTGAATCAGCTGGTCATAAAGGTATAATCCGAGAGCTCGCCAGATCTCAAGCGCGCCTTTGGAACCGAGTCGCTTGAGGGTCACTGCAGCTTTCTCGATGACATCAACGGTTGTAATGACCGTCGACAACGCTTCATCACGAGGCTCAGACGCAGATGAACGCTGCGTTAGAGACATTGCCACGACGATTCAGCTTCGCCACACAAAGGATAAACTCCACGCTCGCGTTCGCAACTTGCCAAACGACGCGTATTGGCGGTTGGTGAGCAGCGAACACATATTTGGTGGGGTTAGACCTATTAATATCAGCCATCGTGAATCACTCGGCTGCGATTTGAGTTTCATTGTTCGAATTTGGTCTTCTGCTAGCTCGCCTGAATTATTGCTAATCTCAAAACCCTGTCAAGCCGGGTAGATGTAGCATGTGCGTTGTGCACCAGCATGTAGATGTCTCGTGAGTCGAGTGGGGTTCGAGCTAATAGAGCTCGCTGATAGATCGTGAGGCAAGGTAAATATATTGTGTGCCTTCGTCATGCATCATCACACACCGGCTCAAATCAGAGCCGTCAGCTCCGAAAGCAGCGGCTGCATGCAACCCAGACCGGGAGCAACGTCGAGGCGCCGAAGCACTTCGCTAAGGCCCAACTCCACCGACAAAGCTCGCGCGCCTTCAAAGTTCCTCAGCAACTGACCAACGCCTGCCACTACCCCCTCGATCGTCTGAGCTTGCGCCGGGGACACAGGCGCTCGTACCTGCTGCGACAAACGGTCGAGCGTCTCGACGGCGCCGCAGATGAGAGTCGTGATGACCATTTCCTCCTCCATCCGCAGCGCCAGGCAGCAGTTGCTGATCAGCGTGGCGCTCAACACACGGATGTGCGTGTTGGACGACTCGGCAATCGACTTGAACACGAATGGGAGGTATCGCACAGCGCGCTCAAGCACCAGGTCGCTGGCCACGCGGTTGGTGAATGCGTTGACGAGCACCGAGAGCAGCACGATGGTCTGCGCGGCCGAGAGCGGGGTCGTGTCCATTTCCAGCAACCCGATGAGGTCGTCAAAGCAAGCATTCTTGATCGCGATGGTCTCGGACGACGTCGTCGGCGAAAGAAGCAGGACGCGGAACAGCGCGAGAGCCGGGAAGTAGTAGGGAGACGTATGTCCCTGTGCGAGCAGCTTGCGCACCGCGGTCCACCAGGCGAGACGAGTTGACGCGTCAATGTTGTCAGTGTGACCGCCTTCTTCAGTTCGGTGCAGGTAGGACGACAGCAACTGCAGCTCGTTCAGCTCCTCAGTCGAAAGCACAGGAGTTCGCTGCTGCTTGTTGAGCTCGTTGACGCGGGCGATCACCGTGTCCAGACGCAGCAATGGACTCCCCGACACCTTGAACTTCTGCGACGCCAGCGAGACAGTCGAAGTCAAAGGAGCCGCGGGAGGAGCAGCTGGTGCACCAGTAGCGCGGGAGGCGTCGTTGAACGGGTTGGCGAACGGCATCGCGTCCGGTGAGCCGTTCATCTGGCTCTGCATGCTCTCCAGCATCGGTCGCAGCATGGCACTGCAGGTTCATTCGCACCACACCACACCACGTCAGTCAACTGCTCGTCAAGAAACAAGTTCGAACCGCCAGCGGCGTGCGTACCCAAAGGGCGTGCTGAGCACTCGGTTGGGAAGGTCCAGGATGTCTTGCGGGATGCCGTGGCCCAGCAGGAAGCGCGCGAGCTCGTCCGAAAAGTTGTTGCAGTTGTGACGCAGCAGGTCGTACGTGGCCTCGGTGAACCTCGGACTGACCTCGCGCAGGAACGCTTCCGTTTGCTCACGCGAGCGCTGCGTGTCTCCCAGCGGGATCGTCTTGACGGGCGGCATCCCGTAGCGCGCGACCACCAGATCTGGCGCCATGGCCTGCAGGCCGCCGCCGAAGAAGTACTCGGTGCCGAAGACCTGCACGCCCGTGTGCCAGATGCCGTCGATCTGCATACCCAGCAGCGACGGCGACAGCTGCTGCGCCATGCCGCGGCTCAGGTCGTACACGCGCAGCGTCACCGGTGCCATGATGACGACGCAAGCGAGGAGAATCGAGGAATGCGGGCGGAGGTTGGCGTCGCTTCCGCTGCCGCCACGTCCGGCGATCGTATTTTCTCGAAGGTATATGGTGATCCAGGAATACAAGCGCAATCATTCCGACGCGTCGGCTATGCGACGTGCGGTGTGTCGGATATAACGTTTTGCGTTGCAATTCGAGGCATCCGAGTGGTTTATAATTGGCGCATGCATTCGTTCAAGTGAGCCACCACTCCATCCTGGCTACACTTCTCGAGCGACCACACCTCGCAGATGCTGCTGCCGCCTACTCCAGCGGACGGTAGCCCGGCTTGCGCGCGAACGGGTTGCGCCACTGGCGGCCGATGAACACGCCGACGCTGCCGGAGATGAGGGCGATGAGCACCGCCACGCCGTACGAGATGCCCGAGAGCTGGGCCGGCGTCTCGGCAGTGGTCGGCGCGGCGGTCGTCTCGGCTGCCGCCTTGGTGGCAACTGGAGCAGGCGCAACAGTCTCTGGTGCCGGCGTCTCCTTCTTGGCGAAATAGCCCACTTGCTCGAGGAACCACTTCGGGTAGAAGAGCGAGCGCACCGTCAGCATCGCCGCGTTGAAGTTGGTCACTTGGTACCCGTCGTGGAAGGACGTGACCAAGTGATCGAACAGGTCCACCGACGCGTTGTGAGCCTGCTCGGCGAACTCGGCGCTCTGGGTCGTCAGGAACTCCACAAACGCCTGCTCGCCGTGCTCGAGCTTCACTTTCTCCGCGTGCCTGATCACGTCTGCCTGCAAGCGCTCGGCCAGGGCTTCCACGTCGTCCTGCACCTTGGCAACGTACGGGTGCGCGTACGTGTAGTAGCGCGCGGCCCAGTTCCCCACAAGCGCGTGGATCCAGAACGAAGACTCCCTGTCGAGGGCGTACAGCGATCCGCGCGTGTAGTGCTCCGGCACCTTCGCCACCTTGGTGAACACTGGCGCGTACGTGGTCGCGTGCGGCGCGTACTGTCCGAACCAAATGTAGCCGTTGTCGCTATTGGCCGGGTCGGCGATCGAGACGAACGAGTAGCTCGCACGGAAGATGGAGATGGCGCGCTCAAAGTGACCGCCAGCCAAGTCTTCCTTCGTCACATCCTCGCGAGTGGCTTCATCGTAGCGATCCGGGTCGCCGTAAGGACCGCCGCGAGGACCCTTGGTCATGTCAAACTCCGTTCCTTCGTAGTGGTCGCGCTGGAAACGCATGATGTCCCGCGGCGACAAGGGGCTCGACGGCTTAACCGAGAACGGGAAGTTGCTCGCATACACGTCCGTGGTCGGCGAGAGGTCGAGCGACGGGTTCGACAGCGTGAACAGCCGCCAGATGCGCCGCGCCGCGTAGTACTTGTGTGTCTCCACGCGCGGCTGCGAGTACGCGCGCGAGAAGCTGAACGGCACGTTGTCCTTGGGGTCCCAGAAACCCGCGCGAATGGCAACGTCGTGGACGTTCGCGGATGCCAGGAAGAAGTCCTTGTTGTTCAGGTCGAGCTCCTGGATCGTGAACTGGTTGGCGACCGCCGTCATCTCGTCGTCCGGGACCCGCTGCGCCGCCCACACGGCAGACTTGCCCGTGTCGTCCGGCAGCACGTGGAACATCCACGCCTCCTTCGTGTCGGTCACCGTCAGGGCCTCGCCGGCCTCGACGTACATGTTGTCGCCCTCCCACTCGGCGCCGTAGTAGCCGTACTCGACCGCGAGGTCGCCCATGATCTGCACGGCCTCGCGCGCGGTCTTGGCGCGCTGCATCCCGAGCCGCGAGAGCTCCGACACGTCCAGCAGCGCCTCGCCGCCTTTCGTGGCCGGGCGGCTGACCAGTCGAGCAGGACACGTGCTCTCGCCGATCGCGACCTGGTGCTCGTTGATGATGCCGTACGCGCCGTCCAGGTACGCGTACGTCTCGGCCACCTCGGGGATCGAGCCGATCGACGGCGTCTCGCTCCAGTTGTAGAAGCGCGTGTCCAGGTTCGCGCGCTCGTAGGCGTCGCCGCGCGCGCTGCCGACTGCAGCAAGCAGGCGGTGAGTTAGCGTCTCCATCAAAAGGCATTGTCTCTATCGAGAATGAGGCTGCGCGTACCGTAGCGCGGGTAGTCGAAGGCGGCGAGCACGACCTCGTGGCGCGCGTCCGGCGCGTGGGTCATCGCCGGCACCTTGACGACGCGGAAGTCGCAGGATGAGCAGTCGTTCGTGTGCGTCGTCATGGGCGTGCCGGTCGTGGATGCCTGGGCGAGAGCGGGTCGTCGCGTGCAGTGTTAGCAGACCGACCAGCCGAGGAAAATAAGATACTTTTTGAGGCGCGGCGAACGCACCTGCGCGCCGACGAGGATGGCGGTGCAGCGGTCGGCGTCGAGGGCGTCGGCCGCGCCGAGCGCGACCGACAGCGCCAGCGCCAGCGCTGCCAGCGGAGCCTTGGCCAGCATGGTCGGGCGGCGGGGCGAGCGATCTTTGGCCTCTTCCGCGAGAAGCTCAAGTGGCGGAAGATGCGTCTGCCGGCCAGCCACACAAACCCACACAAGCTCGCCTGAGTCAACTCAGGTGGGGCCTTTGGATCTGGGCAATAGACGTTTTCTGAACTTGATTTCTGTATGGACTCAAAAAATCGAACCTATACAAAAGCGAAGATCGTGCAAAATCGTCTACTGCCCAGAGCAAAAATACGAGCGAGTGAGAATTTTTTAGGCACTCTAATGCGGGAATTATCGATTACAGTCTGACCTCTGTTTTCTACGTCTACTACCTTCTTGTATCTTGTAGTAAATAATTTTTGTCGACATTGCAATACAACGCTTCCTATACACTTGTTATTGAACTTGAATAATAACCTTGTGTTATTCATACATTTCACTTACGTAAAAAACAGAGGTCAGACCGTACTGACATCCTCCACAAGTGGAAATTAGCTCTTTGCATTTTGCATTTGCGGGGGTGTGCAAATCACGGGTGCCAGTCGCTCGTATCTTTGCTCTGGGCAGTAGACCGAGTATTTTGAACTTGGTTTTTGTATAGGGTCAATGCAGTGCTTTCATTCAACTTCAATTTTTTAAGTCACCGTGTATTGCTATCAAAGCATTTTTGCCAGAACGGGTAAGCAGATTGTGCCACATACTGTCACTCGAGGACATTGTTCTCACTGTGTTTTCGCACATGCGGAGGCGCTAACCTCTGGGCAATGCCGGCTCGCGATGTCTGTGACGTGGTGTAAAAATCGAGCAAGGATGGACCGAATACCCAAACGTGAGACCCAGTTATGGCCCGAATACCCAAATATAAGACCCCATTACATTAAAATGTGGCACGAAGAACCAACATTTTGGAGTATTATCTTTCACTCGCCATTTTGCCCTCCGTTTTCACTCGCCGACTCATTGGCCAAAAAAAGGTCAAATAGCTATTGACCAAACAAGGTACTG
>JAADXC010000798.1:0-10335 GCA_023336425.1 Phytopythium cucurbitacearum (nom. inval.) | reverse complement strand
GCGAACGAGTGGTGGAGGTCGCAAGCCAGTCCAGCGTGGATGTCCTCGATCATCTTGTTTGCATCTCGTTGTTCCGTATCCTATGTCTCGTCTTGCTCGCCTAGTGCTTGATTCGGATGGACGGGATGTGGGGTTCCAATCTTGGTACTTCCGCGATCTTCTCCAACACTCTCGAAGCTGCACAGTATTATCACCTACAGTATTGCACAGTGGCATCAATGCCGTGTGGGCACCCATGGCACTCGGCGGTAGCTCCGTCTGTGCCCACCAACAAGCACAACGCATCTAGCTAGCTAGCGTGGATGGAGTTGAGTTTGACCCTGTCTTACCAATGTTGGAAAAGCTCCCCAAGCTCGCGAAAGCTTCCCAATCTCGCGAAAGCTTCCCATGCTCGTCAAAACTTCCAGAGCTCGAATTTTTCCTTAATATTCGGCTCGGATCGGCTCGTGTTGACTCGGGTTGTGGACTCTGCACTTTAGCATGCATAAGAGATAGGAGGTTCCTATTCATTCTGTGTCATCTGTAATATTTGCCTAATTTTGAATCGAGTTTCACATGATAAAATATCGGAATCTCACACTGCAAAACACAATTGACCCTGTATTTTGCTATGCAAATATTGCGATGCAACCTACCAGTTTGCACTGTAGATCGACTTCTCTTTTCTGACACAATTCGGTGCAAAAGCATGGAGCGCTTGACACTGCTCAGCGCACTGTCGCCGCAGCTGCAGGCGATGGTGGAGGCCTCGCTGGGCGACAAGCTGCCGGCGACGACGGCCAGCGCCACCACCTCCCGAACAACACCCACTGAGCGTCCCGGCAACGGTGACTGCGACCAGAAACCGGCTGAGCTCATAGTCCCCGAGCCCAGCCAGACCGCTCCAACCAACAAGCCGCTACTTCTGCAGCCATATACAGCAGTCAAGCTTAACCCTGCAGAGCTGTTTGGTATGTTCTCTTGATTATCTGTGATGATGGATGATCACAATCTCGCTAACTACGAGTTGCTGGTGTGCTCCTAGCGCTAAAGCACCCGGCGTCCCCAGGTTTCGTCATCAAGGAAGAGTTCCTCGGTCGTGAGTGTGCGTTGGCGGCGCGAGATGCACTGGTCGAGTACGCGAAACACGCGAGTTTTCACGACGCCAAGGTCGGAGCGGGCGAGAGCTTGCGAGAGGAGCACGCTGTGCGAGGCGACAGGATCCATTGGATCACGAGGCCGCGCGATCTGAATGACGAGACGTCGGCACTGTCTCCGGCGATTCGGCACCTGCTGAAGCGGGTTGAGGCGTTGGTGTTCGATGTCAAGAAGAAGTCGCCAGAGCTGAACCTGCGCAACATTACGTCCACCCAATTCGCCATATTCGTATGTGTGGCAATGACAGACCATCTATATCAGCGTTACTGACTGTCTGTGGTTCTCGCAGCCTGGAGACGGAGCGAGATTCGTCAAGCACACGGACACGTACGCGACGGTGCATCCGGATGCGGCTGTGGCCTCTGGCAGGCTCAGTCGACTGATCACGTGCGTGTACTACTTGAACTCGGACTGGGAGCCTGATCATGGTGGACAACTCCGTGTGTATGTGCCTGGTAACGACCTTGTGCCCAAGAGTCAGTGGGACGTGCCTCCTAGTCTGGACACACTGCTCGTCTTCCGAAGTCACGACGTGGAGCATGAGGTGCTGTCCACGATTCGCGAGCGCATGGCAATCACGATCTGGTATTACGGCACACGCGGTCCTGTCAGTGACGACTCGACACCTGCATCTCTGTCGTCGACCTCTATCCCCTCTGCGCCACTTGAACTTCCAGTCTCCCACGATGACAACGACGACTCTCCGTGTACAAATACGATTTTTGTGGCTATACCGAGCTATCGCGACCCGGAATGTCTCCACACCGTCGACGATCTCTTCGCTCGAGCCAAGTTTCCAGATCGAGTTTCCGTCGGCATTTGCCTGCAGTCTACTGAAGACGACGAGACGCTGAAGTACCTGCAGAAGAAATACTCGAGCGACAAGGTTCGGATCGATTGGGTAGACTACCGTCATGCGGCGGGGCCATGTCCCGCTCGTGCTCGAGCTCAAACACTGTGGCGTGGAGAGAAGTTCCATCTTCAGATCGACAGCCACATGCGGTTCCGACCGGGTTGGGATGTGTTTCTCATACAGGAGCTGGCAAAATGCTCGGGTGCGTCGAAACCGATCTTGACGACTTATCCGCTGGGTTATTCGCTCCCAAACCGAGTAAGTGGGTATCAACGACGATGCCGCAATGTGATTTGCGTCGGTAACGCGCACTGTGTTATTCGCCGCGACTGTAGGTTTCTTCGGATACCCGACCGACCGTTTTGTGTGCGCGCACGTTCAATGACGACGGCATCCTGCGTCAATCAAGCCGTATTCTGAAGCAAAAGGCTGACAGGTGCGGCCATTCAGAAACCGATTGTTTGTCAAGATGGTTCTAACATCCCATGAGTGCCTTAGACCGATTCCTTCGCTGTTCTGGGCCGCCGGGTTTGCGTTCTCGTCGGCGGAAGTGATCCGAGCTGTTCCATACGACAAGCGCTTACAGTTTCTGTTCTTTGGCGAGGAAACGTCGATGAGCGTTCGTCTTTGGACATCAGGATGGGACTTCTTTGCGCCGACAGAAGCTGTGACATACCACCTGTGGAAACGCGACTACCGACCGACATTCCAAGAGGTTGAAGATACTGCAGCGTTGCAGCATCGCCAAGAATCGCTGGCGATCGTGAAGCGACAACTGATGGAGTCGTTGACAAGCGACGAGACTGGGACGCATTGGCCACTCGGCTCGGAGCGCAGCGTGATAGAGTACGCTGAGCACATTGGCGTCGATTTCGCTTCGCAGACGGTGGAATGGAGATCTGAGTGGGGCAATCTCGACCCTCAGCGGTTCGACTTGTCGGCCGTGATCACAGGATGAACCGCTGTATCTGTGAGCGTTTGTTGCGGATCAATTCAATTCACATTGCTCCAGTTGAACCTCCATCTGATTGCGATGAAGTTGTAGGCATCTGATCTAGTCGAGCTGAGTTGCATCGAGTCCTGCTGCTATGTGTTCGTAGTCGAAGCTGAGCGTGATCCTCAGAGTTGGGGAGTGTTGTCCAACTGTTCGACGGCGGCATTACTGGGAAGAGGTGTGGTTCACGGTTTACGACACTTTCGCAGTATGAGACCGCACCAATCTGCAATCACTGGGATGTTCACGCCGATCCTGGTATGAGCAACATAGCCTGAGTCGCCTGACCTCGACAGTGATGATGACGCTCCGTCCCTCCATTCTCTCAATTGCAAGGCTGATACTGGTGGTGCGGAAGGGTTTTGACACTTTGCGAGCCTCTACGGATGCGACAGTATTCGTTTTTATCAGAGTGAACTGAGGTATGCGCACATTCCGTCGCCGGAGGTTGAGCGATGTACATGTTGAACACTGCGTCTTGAATACTGCACGAGCTCCTGTCTATCCTACTCGCTTTCGATGAGGCGCTTGCCGATCGTGTAGTAGAAGTCGACGAGGTTGCGCAGATCCTCAAGTTGGATGAACTCGCGCGAGCAGTGCGCGTCCGTGATGTTGCCCGCGCCGACGAGGTACGCCTTGCCGTCGAAGTTGAAGTAGGGAATGTCCGTGTTGAAGGATGCCACACCCGTCTCGTAGCCCGGCACAGTCGTCAAATGCACCGGAGCGTTGGACGTGTACAGCTTGACGTCGACTCGGCCAGCCACGATTTCCTAACAAACAAACAAACAATCAGTCAACACAGCGTCTCGTGGTCGATGGGTCCATTGAGGCTCACCTTGACGCGGTTCATGATCACGTCGGGCTCAGTAGTCAGGCGGAACATGAGCATGGCCGAGGCCGAGTCCGGCACGGCGTTCGCGGCGATGCCGCCACTCATCATACCGATGTTCAGGGTCGTGTCGCCGAGGTCCTCGGAGCTCGGCCAAGCCTCGTGGTTCAGGTCGTGCAGCACGTCAATCATCGGGTCGATCGCGGATTCACCGAGGTGGGGGTAACCTGCACCAGTAACAAGCAACCGGTTAGCAGCCTTTGCAATAGCAGCGAACCGAGTCGTTGACCTCACCGCTGTGCGCGGCGACGCCCTTGCGCGACAGTTGGATCTTGAGGACGCCCTTTTGAAGCTTGACCATCTTCATCGCAGTCGGCTCACCGACCACCATGTGCGCCGGACTTAGCTTGAGCTCGTTTGCCTTCTTCATCCCGCTGTGGTCCGTCTCCTCTGACACGACGAAGAGCAAGCCGACCTCCTCGCCCAGTCCGCTCTCCGTTAGCTTCTGAGCCGCGACCATCTGAGCAGCCACCAAGCTCTTGGCGTCACAGGATCCGCGTCCGTACATCGTGGTCTCGTTAATGCGCGCGGGTAGGAAGGGAGGGACTGTGTCCATATGGGAGTTGAACAACAGCTTTGGCGACCGGTTCCCTGATCGGCTGGCGTAGACGTTGTATCTGTGTATGGGGGACAAGAGAACGCCTGTCAGATCCGTGTCGCATCCACAATCAATCGACTGAGCGAGCACAAACTTACCGGTCAGCCTTGACTACTGCGTCGCCTTGAGGCTCCACCTTCTGCAGCTCGACTTGCCACCCGCGCTTTTCCAGCCACTGCTGAAGCGCCTTTCCCACAGTCGCTTCGTCGCCGGAATTGGACGGAATATTTACGAGACCGCACGACAAGCTCACGATGTCGTCGCTGTCTGGGTCAGCAATCTTGGCCGCAGCTTCAATCTGTGCAACGTGCTCGGCCGACAGAGCAGTCTCCTCGTTCGAGGACGTCGCCGCGGAAGGCTTGACCAATGTTTCCCTCCACTTGCCGTTCACGGATGTGGCCTTGACGACGCTGCTGCCGTTGGCGCCGAACACGAACGCACCCATGAGCGACGATGGAGTTGCAAACTTGAGCTGCTCTTCGCCGATATCCAGAAGCGCGAAGTCCGCTGCAAACCCTTCCTTGATGTCGCCCTGAAATAATTCCGACAACGCAGGGGTCAACCGTTTGATCCACAAGACTATCAAGCGACGACACACACACACGTACCACGTTCAGATTGAGCGATTCGGCGCCGTTCTTAGTTGCGTAGCGGAACAGAAGCTTTGGAAGGTCGGACTCCCCGACAGCATCGGTGCACACGCCGCGACGGCTCTCACGGAGGCGATGAGCGTACTCGAGCCACCGCATCTCCTCGCACATGTCGATGCGGGCGTTGCAGTCGGTGCCGAGGCAGATCCGGTCCTGGCAGCTCGCAAGCGCCGGGAAGCCGTCGCCCAGGTTGCCCTTCACAATGCCAAATACCAAGGTCAGTCTTCTGTAGGTGACCACAACCACCGAAGCAACAAGCACATTACCTCGGTGAGCGGACAGATGCATACATTGCCCTTCTTGTCGACATACTGGCGCAGCAAATCCGCGTCCGTCCACGTGCAGTGCACGGCCGTAAACTTCTCATCGATCTTCAAATTCTTGAGCAGCACCGCCATGGGTGTCTCCCCTTTGTGCGCTGCCTGGCAGTCTTCCACCTCCTTCGTCTAAGCACATATTAACAGCGAATAATGAGAACAATACCGCCTCAAGCAATCGAGATAGCGCACCGAACCTGCTCTTCCAGATGGATGTGGAACACGAGTCCGCGGCGGACAGATTCCTCGTGCAGCTTGACGATGTCCTCGAGCCCCACCGCGCGCATCGAATGTGCGACAACGCCGAGCGATTGAGTGGCGTCCATCTTGGCGAGAAGCTTGTCCATGTTTGCCCAGTACGCAGACTGCGAATCAACCTTGAACCGCTTTTGCGACTCGGACATGGGTGCGCGCTGGAACCCGCCGTGCTCGTAGTACGCGTTGAGCAGCACGACGCGGATGCCGACGTCACGAGCCGCGCGCAGCACCGTCTCATCGTACGCGAACGTCGGCGCATCGCACTCATCCGGTCGCGCGTGGTGGAAATAGTGGAACTCGCCGACAGACGTGATGCCGGCGTCGCGCATCTCGGAGAAGCACTGGTGCGTGAGGTCGTAGATCTTGTCGTGCGTCATGCTGCCCACGAGCTTGTACATCTCCTCGCGCCACGTCCAGAAGCTGCTGGTCGTCGAGTCACGCGGGTACGTCTCCCCCAGGCCGCGCAGTCCACGCTGGAACGCGTGCGAGTGCGCGTTGACCATGCCGGGAATCAGCGCGTGGCCCGGCAGCTTAATCACTTGGATCTCGGTCTTGGTGGCAGCATCGCCCGCTTGAGTCACCGACTCAATAGCTCCATCCTGTCCGACGTGGACCCGGACGTTGGCTTGGAAGCGGTCGTCGACCCACGCCAGCTCGGGCTCTAGCACGTACGGCTTGCCGTCGGCAGCGCCAACTAGCCGGTCCATTGTGCGAAAGGATGCGAACGAGCGCGTGCTGGTGTCGAGGAGGCGTGGGTTTCGGGTGCGAGCTGCCGACAAGCGAGCGAGGCACCTGCGCATGCGACGGCCTGGCGCGCTCTTGTGTCACGCAGCGGTCGAATCGCGATGTGGTGGGGCGGCTAGCACATGCCGTGTCTCGCTTGACGGCGGGGTGCTTGAAGATCGGCCAGAGTCTAAACACTTTGGGTACCGTGTTTAGATGGGACGGACGGTCAAAATACAGACACCGCTCCCACTTTGTCTCTCCTGTAACCACATGCTATACTAAAGTTCAATGATTTTGAAAAGGCATATAGCAATGTAAGATAATACTCTGCCACAGTGACATATATGACATTAGACAGGTACATGACGAAAAACAAGGTACTATTTGGGAGAGGCGACGACAATGGCAAGCAGTGTTTCAGTACTTTATTTAATTCATGTCCGTACTCCAGGCTTTTTAACTCTGCAAAGTTCATGCAAATGCGAACTTTCAAGTATACAAAAACCTATATAAAGAGGAATCGGCGATTCCATCACGAAAAAACGTCGATGTTTGCATTGATATATGTTAATATAGTACTGATACAAGACTAACAATGCATCATTACGTGCCTAAATAGCTGGCAACCCATTAGCATTGGTTAATGTGAATTACGAAATTGCAAGGATTACACATTACACTCAGCAACAATTGAGGCAACGCTATTTTTTATTACCTTTTATATCATATACTATGTAATGTCACAGGTTAAAAAAATATAATATTGAGTAAATATTATATAATACCATGTTGTATTTCTTTGTATTGAAGACTTCTCAAAGATGTTCATATTGTAGGCTCATTTATGCAAGCGCTATACTGTATCGGATACGTGTTCGATGTTAATTTGGCTTGTTTGCAGTTAATGTAAGTTTTCTTCAAGATCGAACTTACAGAAATTTCAGACAGTACTCCAATTTTTGTTCCTACCGCATTGCATGCTATATTATGGTTTATTGATTTTGAGTGGTTTCTAATTGCAGTGTTATCAGATGACGTGAGCAGAGTGACAGATATGACATTAGATAGGGCTATAACGAAGGACAAGGTGAAAAGGAGGAAAATTTTAAATAAGGGTAGCAATGCTATAAATCGGGGTTACGGATCTACGAAAACTCAGTTTTTGACACTAGTACCCCAAAAGCAAAAAAAAATTGAGATGCTGTTAAACAAAAAGTACAGTAGCGAGCTGCCAAATTAATGGTCGTGTAACCTGAATCGTACCCTTCCGAATCAACGTTGAACTTGCCTGTTGAACTTGACGATCACGCGCATTGGCCAAAATGCTTGACTCAACTCGAACAGCCAATCACCGATTCGAGATGCCGATTTCAGCCAATCGAGCGACCTCTGCACTGGCGATGCCCCGCTTACCCGCGTCGCGCTGGCAGCGGAAGCGGCCAATGGGCGTGACGTCCACCAGCGGACGCCGCTCTGTGTGCTCGCGGCGCGGCGCCAAGCCTCGCCACTCATACGTCGACACCTCCAAGTCCTCCGTCAGTATCTTGCGCACGCTGTGAACACACCTCGAGGCTCCTTCGCCCGCCTCCAGGACCGTCGAAACAGTGCGACCAGACCCCCTATCACGTGACGTCGACAGGCACATCTCCCCCTCATCCCATCTTGATCGCGGACGAGCACACTCATCCGCGGTGGCTTCACCCCTCCTTCCGCCGGGCGGCGTTTGATCCGCACTCGCGAATCCACGGGGACCAAGACAGAGGAGAACGGGCTCGAGATGCTGCGCAAGGCGACGGCCGACGTGGTGATCGTCGGCGCGGGTGTGGCCGGCTGCTCGGCGTTCTACCACCTGGCTCGCCTGAACCGCCTGAACCCGCACTTCAAGCCGCTGCTGGTGGACGCGCTCCCCCCGCTGTCGCTCACGAGCGCCAACGGCTCCTTCAGCTACCGCAACTGGTTCCCGAGCGACGATGAGGCCCCCATGCGCCAGCTCGTCGTGCAGTCTATCGACGAGCTCGACTCCATCTCCAAGAAGACGAACAACGCGCTCGGACTGAACCGGAACGGGTATCTCTGGGTCACGCGCGACGCCGCCAAGCTCGAGCAGCTCAAGCAGCTAGCGGTGAATTTGGAGCTCAAGGGTGGCGGGGCACTGAGAGTCCACAATACGCCGGGTAAGCTCGACGGCTATCGGTTCTCGACCGAGGAAATGCAGTACGATCTCGACGGTTGCGATCTGCTCGTGGGAATGGACAACATTTCGCGCGTGTTTCCGAACCTGCGCCATTCGAACGCGATCGCAGCGCTCCATGTGCGACGCTGCGGGTCGCTCAACCCTGTAAAGGTGTCCAACTACGAGCTCAACAAGGCCACCGAGTACTGTCCGGACGCGCAGGTGCTGCAGGGCGAGGTGACGCAGTTCCTGGCGACCGGTGGCGCCATCAGCGGCGTCAAGATCGCGAGCGCTGGCGGCGAGACACTCGAGGTGGCCACGCCCAAGGTTGTGTTCGCCACTGGTCCGCTGTTTGAGAAGACACTCGATATGCTCAAGCAGAAAGACCTGTCGGGCTTTGACGTGCCGATCATCAATGAGTTGCACTGCCGCGCGACGTGGCGCGATCCAGATGGAGTATTCCCGACTACGATGCCGCTGACGTTCGACGCCGATCCGCCGGGTAAGCTGGAGGTAAGACTTCGATACTGGCTCGGACTGATGAGCAGCCGATGACTGATTTGAGTTGCCAATGCGATCAACAGTACACTGCGGACGAGCGCAAGGCGTTCGCAGCAGACCCCAAGACCGCGCGAATGCTGGAAGAGTACCCGTCAGGTAAACAGCGCTTCCGATTGTTTCGGCTCGATTATGTTGTCGGGGGGACTGATTGTGTGGCGACGGCAGGTGTGCACGCGCGACCGTACATTGACAACCAAATGATGGCGGTTTGGACGTACGACATTGAGCCTGTTCCCGCGCACTATCCGGTGGAGGACGTCCTAGACCAACGGTATGGTGCATATTCTTTGCGATGCCGACTGCAAATGTTAGGGTTCATATTAATCACCGCGTGCTGAATGCCAGGTTCCCCGAAACGTGTGTGCGTGGTCTGGCCAAGCTGTTCCCACAGCTCAAGCCCTACCTGACCCGACCTGAGGTCCGGAGTACGTTCAAGGTGAACGGCGGCTACTACTGCAAAACGTTCGACAACCTCCCGCTTATTGGCCCCGCTCCGGACACAGTCGACGGCGTTTTCTTGCAATCCGCAATGACTGGCGTCGGACTCATGTAAGACCTCTCGTGGCTGTGACGGCTGATGGACAGGATGGCAGATCTAATCCATTGGTGGTGTCGTGAGCAGGTCGAGTGGCGCATCAGGTCATCTGCTGGCATCGCACGTCATGGGTGTGACGCCTGAGGGCGGCATTGCCGACCACATCGGAGCGTTCATGCCTGACCGCTTTCAAAATACCGAGTATCTCGCCTCTCTCGGCAACGGCCGTGCGACTCTAGGGCAAGTGTAACAGCGACAGCCATAGGGATATATTAATCTACGGCTGTCACCATCCAGTGCTAGATCGTCATGTTGCCATTTGACACCGAGTTTGCTGACCCGTGTCTGAGCCATCATCGCCTAACATTGCCGCTCTTGGTGCTTGCTATTTGTGCATCAATTCTCATCGGCCGCGGAAATGATCGAGTGCAATCGGTTGAAGTGAGTGATATATTCTTTATGGATATGCAAGATGGATTGTCAGTCGCCTTACGAGCTGATGATCTACTGACCGGAGACGGGACACTTGCCCACCTTCCCCGACACGGGACAGCGCAGCGGCGCGTCAATGTCCTGCGTCGGACCAAAGTACTCGAAGTGGCGCTGCGCAGACGGAACCTGCCACTCGTCCGCGAGCGCGCGGT
>JAADXC010000797.1:0-10344 GCA_023336425.1 Phytopythium cucurbitacearum (nom. inval.) | reverse complement strand
GCGAATCTGTCGGATGCCGATCGCCAAGGCATTGTTGAGTGGCTGCTCCGCGTCAGCACGAACGGATCGCCTCCACGCGGCAGCAAGCAGTGCTGCGCGGACAAGTTTGGGTGCTCGCGGTGGACCGTTTCGCGGGTTTGGCGTGAATATGAGGCTGGCGTTCGTGCTGGAAGTGTGTGTGCAGATGTGAGGAGCAAGATTAAGGTCAATGCTGGGCGCAAGGGGCTACGACAGGGACGATCTATTGGCCAAGATTCGTGCGCTGCCGCAACGGCGGCGGTGCAAGACACGCAGCATTGCAGCCGCGATCGGCGTGTCGGTCGGCGTGGTCCAGCGGCTGCTCAAGAAGGGCGAGCTGCGCCGCCACTCCAACACATTGAAGCCTCTGCTGACTGACAAGAACAAGGTGGACCGTGTGACGTGGGCGACGTCGTACGTGAACGCAGCCACGATAGCTTTCAACGGCATGTACGACGTCGTCCACGTCGGTGAGAAGTGGTTCTACGAGGAGGTGGATCGACGATCCTACTACCTACTGCCCGACGAAGATCCGCCGGAGAGCCGGCGCAAGAGCAAGCGGTTCATCGGCAAGACCATGTTTCTTGCTGCCGTCGCTCGCCCACGGTATATCCCTGTCTGTACTTATAATTTGAACATTTTATATTTTTGACTGTTTTATTTATGGTGCTGCTGTAGATATGACACTGCACGACAATGCTGGTTCGACGGAAAGCTCGGGATATGGCCGTTCGTCGCCGACTACACGGCCAAGCGCAACAGTATCAACCACAACAAGGGCGATGTTTACAAGCGTAACATCGACGTCATCGACGGTGCTGTCTACAAGCGCTACTTGATCAAGGAGGTGATCCCCTCAATTAAGGCGAATTAGCCCGGCAACGAGAGGGGCCGCCCGATATACATTCAGCAAGATAACACCAAGCTGCATGTCGCCGAGAGCGATGCGGACGTGCTGGCGGCTGGACGAGAGGGTGGCTGGAACATTCGGTTCATCTGTCAGCCACCCAACTCGCCCGACTTCAACGTGTTGGACCTCGGGTTCTTCCGCACTATTCAGAGCCTGCAGTTGGAGCAAGACATCCAAGGTACAGAGAGTCTCGTCACGGCTGTTGTCCGTGCATACAGTAAGCTAGACAGAAGGAAGCTAAACAGTGTATACCTGACGCTGCAAAGCGTCTTGGAGCAAGCGATGCTCGAGCGTGGGGGGAATGGCTACAAGATCCCCCACCTCGGGAAGGATTCGCTCGAGCGCAGAGGCGACCTTCCTCTGACTTTACCTTGTTCCCCAGCTGCTCTGTCCGTTGCAATGGCGTTTTTGGCTTCGAATGGGATCGTTTGAACTCGTAAACCTTAATCCCTCTCTAATCCGTTTTATGTTTTTTTATTGCCTTTTTTGCATGTGTTTGGTGCAATCATTTCGATACGTTGCCAAAAACCCCTATGGGGCAAACAATACGATACGGAGGGAGTATTAACGAACCAAATTTGATTGAGATTTTTTAATTTAGCCAAAGCGCTCATTCTTTTTGGGAACAGAGAAGTACAAACTCCAAGCCGAATCTGCACGTTTTTGTAACGGCACCACCTCCTGCTGTATTTGACTTGACATTTGTATAGATATCTGCACATCTTTTTACCGTGGCCGTGGGTTGGATCGGTGACTTGATTAATGTATAGGGTCTAGGGTTTAGGGTAAACACTGCACTTCAACTAGGCCATTTGTAACCAGGTTACAGAGTCTGCAACCTGGTTAATAATGGGCTGCAGCTTATTGCCGTTTTTCTCAAAGAAATGACGAGGAAACGCAAGCGCTTGTTGGCTCCAGTCGACGCCGGAGGCAACAAGCGTCGACGCTCTGACGTCACCGAGCGCAGGGCGCTCAACAAGGCGTCGGACATCTCGGTGGTACGAGTGTCTGTGAAGTCGTTCATGTCAAACAGCGCGCTCGCCTTACCATGGGCGAGCGTGCTGTTCGACATGAACAAAGCAACCAAAGAGGCTTCGCTGTTAGCGAACGCCCGTGTGATGTTACCGATTCAAGGGGAAACCGATCCCCCCCCCCTCGACTGTGATTTTTTATATCAGTGTCTATCGGCCGTGGGTGTTGGTGCAATTGCTCGCAAGAATATCGAGGATGTTGACTTGAGAAATGCAGTGGCTCTCTACAAGTCATAGAGATCACCTAACGTACAGTATGCTGACAGCACCAACCTTAGCAGTGGTTGGTTTCTATGTGCAAGCCGCAGGTGGGCAGTGAACACAAGCAATCACATCCTACAGAATTTTTACCCGAGATTGAAAAGTATGTCACACAAAGGTTCGGTTTATCTGGTGTCGAGAGATACCGCCTGCTTAAGAGTGTGTTGTTGCCTACTTACGCTGGATCTGATACACGAGTGATAACCATGCGCGGTTGGATCCCACGCAATCTGGTCGAGTGGCTCGACACGAACCACCCGAACAGGATTCTGCCGGTCACGTATCGTTTTCTAGAATTCATAGAAGCGGAAAATATTGCCCGACGACATGACACAAGCTTCAAGCAGTTGAGGTTGTTCAGCCTGCTCCCGTTGAAGCGTGGTTTCCAGTGTTCCAATTTCGCAATATGTAAGCTCGGCCTACGAGGACTACTGAGACGAGCTGGAGTTCACGTCCCGCCTGTAGAGAGGTCAAGAGGCGGAGGAATATGCTGGGAAGACGTCGCAGGTGATTGGTGGTACAAGCTTTTTAAGACTGGATTCGCGACTCAACTGGAGGAAAAACCCACTTTTTTTGAAGGTGGAAGGGAACACAAAAGATCCGGAATTGAATGACTAGCGGAGCTATTCACATGGTAGATAGAAAGGCATATCAACACTGCTGCTCGATGTTTGTTTGCATCCAAGACGAAGGAATAGTCGCCAAACTCTGCATCCCAAAGATGCATTCCATTCAGTTATGACATGCCTATTAGCCATTAAGGCAAATCGATAAAAGTACCACATCTCGAGTAACCTATGCCTCATCTCCAGTGTAGCCATCAGAGTGCATGTCCCCCAATTAGCGGTTGAGGGAATAAAGACCGACATTTTGCCAGCGTAACACTGCAACCTTATAACCCTATCCCTTTGTCCTTGTACATTTTTGATAAGATGGAGGCATACACTTCGGCACCAAAAACCCAAAACGGCGACGAACATGAGCTTTTTCAGCGACGAATTTCTCGCCTCAGCGTTTCCTTTGCAAATAATGGCACCTGCACATGTACTTGCAAGACACCAAGGAGCACAATGGTGTGCATCACCGCTGTTGTGAACATTAGCCGGATCTTTTGCCTCGGCGATCACCTACAAAATCGCCTCCGATTGAGTCACGAATCCAGTCTTAATTTGTTGTGAACCAGTAGCAAACGGTTGCTAAATCGTTTCTTACCACATATAAAACGCCAGGTTACGTGTCGTAAATCGTTGATAGTCCTAACGATTTACGATACGTAACCTAGCGTTATTGGTTTGATGGTTAGTGATTACGCTTTAGGCCTGCTTTATGTAGGAAATAGCCTCCTTTTTAGAGGTGGCAATGTATATGAAACCTACAATAACGGTGCACATACTGCTGACATAATAGGGGGATACAATCTGCTTCTACAGCTCGTCAAAGAGAGACGGGAACACGGCCCCGTGCTTTGGCGCAAAGCGAATGTTCGGCCGCAGCGAGAGCCCGGCATTCGCCTTCACATTGGTGCTCGACGGAAGAGCCGACGATGCCGATGTGCTAGCTGCCGCCTTCTTCTTCACCACAGAATGCAGAGACTTACCTGGTGACGCGCCAAGACCATTCGCGCCATTCGTGAGCGTATTCGGCCGCTTGGCGACAGCTGAAAGCGTACGCTTCCGCTTCGACAGCTCGTGCTTGAGCGGGCATGCGTCGCCTTTGATGCAGTACCCCTTGACAAAGTCTGGGCACACGGCTGCAGTCGCGCTCACTTTGACGTGTCGATACTTGCAGCCATCGCGCGTGCAGATGCCGCGAAGGAAGAGTGCGCACACCGGCACCTTGTTCTGCGCAGATCCAAGTCCAGGTGGGTGATAGCGAGCATCAGCGCAACCTGTCCACAGCATAGCCACCTTTGATCGACTCCATCGTACCTCATCGTTCTGATGCGACAACAGGCAGTTCGGGTCAGTGCACTCGTTGCGAAGGAACTTGCGGCACATGGCGACTCGTCGACTGTCGTGGATGAACTTGCACTCGTTCTTTTTGTTGCAGAAGCCTGCCACCACATCCGACACCACAACCAATAACACCAGACACGCATGGTCACCATCGTTTTCAGCAACCATGAAAGATGCCGGCAGAAGTGCAGCGACAGCAATGGTACGGTCACTTGCCGAAACGGTTGTAGAACTTGCAGTACTCGGTCCGCACAGTCGCCATCTTGGTCGACTTGAAGCGAGACGCACGCGCCTTGTGGAGCGAAGCCTTCGCTCGCAGCAACCTACTCGAAAAGCACCATCGCATCCCCATTGGTTTCCATCGCAATACTAGCCAGAGTGTCATTTACGCACGCGGCATTCGCGACACCTGTCTTGGTCAAGGCGTTCGCCGCATTCGGCCTCGCACCAAGCAAAGCCTTGCCATCGACCGAGTTGCGCTTGAGCGACTTGCCCCCGCTCGACATGATGTACTGCACGCCACCGATAGATATAGATTCTAAAGGAGGTGCAAACACAATGACCAGCGTCAGCGATCATTGATCGCGGATCATTCGCGTGAAAGCATACTTGGTGTAGGACGGAGAACACTCGACGTCGATGGCTTCTTGACGCCGGCCCGCACAAGACTGAACCCGCCGTTCGCCTTGGCGTACTCACCGTCCTCGAGCTTGAGAACTTGCAGCTGCATCCGGTTGCGCGCACGCCTGGACAGCAACATTTAGCTGCGTCACGGCTTGGTTGTCATGCCTATCTCAGTCGGCCACTTACTGCACCGCCGCGGACCAACTAGTCCGTGTCGCGGTCACTTTAACCTGCTCAAGCCGCGCAACATAGATCTCGTTATCAGTAGTTTTGCATCACGGCCGCACAGTGCGAGTCACTGACAGGACGCTTCCATGCCTTGGTCGCTGTCGCCGCCACGACTGCGGGTCGAGGTGGCTGATCCGTTGAATTGTCCGCCCGCCGCCAGACTTTGTTGGCGCTGGTGGTTCTAGAGGGCTTGGAATACGGTGGTAGAGCTGTCGCCACGCTCGCGCTGCTTGCCGCTGGCGTGCGGACCCACGAGCGATTCGCCACCGGCTGGGGTGTCCACTGTGTGGAATGAGGGCGAACCGAACTGCCGCTGTACCCGACCCGGGGCCAGTTCGACCCGCCGCGGCTGGTGATAACAGCGCCGCCATTGCGGGGACCTCCCTGACTCTGCTTGGCCGCCAAATAGTTGCGCATCGCCTGGATTTTAGCGCGCAGCGCCACCTCCTCATTCTCCTGCGCCATGCTTCGTCGTCGGCAGTGAGAAAGGCTGTCTAGTTTTCTCCACCAAAAATGGCACAGTAAATATCGTACAATGAAATAACTGAAACAACATGAGACCAAATTCCATCGTAACAAGCTACGTATCGCACTTTCAGGCACCGCCACCTGGCGAAGAGCATCACGTGTGTCGTGGGCTGCGCCAAACATGACGGACCGCACGAGCGACTTCGTCAAGATCTCGGTGCTCTTCGACACGGGTGGACGCCGGCCGCAGACGCACCGGCCGCTATCGCGGGACGCGCGGCGCGCGCAGCAGATCGCGGACCAGCTGCGGCAGCAGGAGCTGTGTCTGCGCGAGCTGCAGGAGCTGGTGGGCAAGAAGGCCATCATCGGCGACGACCCTAGCGCACAGATCGCGACGCTCACGGACGTGCTCAAGCGGGAGCTGGCCGCCATCGAGAAGAACATCCAGCTCTTCCAGCGGGACATGGGTGCGCAGCGCGGCCGCGGCGAGCAGCACCACCAGGCCCACTTCTCGGTCGTCTGCTCGTCGCTCAAGGCTCGGTGCGCCAAGAGCGCCAAGGAGTTCCACGTGAGTGCCCGCAGCTATGGGAAGCGGGGTTCTGATGGAGTACTGACGGTGTGGGTGTGGCGCTCGTGTTGACAGCATGCGCTACAGCAACACACGGCGTCGATCCGGGAGCGCAGCTCTAGGCGCAGCAAGTTCTCGCACGGCGGCAGCAGTCCCATGGTGCAGATCAATGCGCCGCTATTCGCACGGACTGGGTCCAGCAACGGCGTGGGTTCTGCTGCTGCGGGGAAACCGAACGCAGTCGGCAGACCGGGAGATCCTGGACTGCATCAAGTTGCACCAGTGAACGCCAGCAATGCGTCGGCGATGCGAGCGCCTCCACCTGTCGAGGCGGCACCACCAGCGCCTGGAGCGGGTCTTCGCCGTCGAGGGAACCTAGGATCGACTCCGTTTATGCAGCAGCAACGGCCCATGACGCCTGGTGGCAAACTCCCTGGCTCGGGAGCGCAGCAAGCAATGCAGTACTACCCGCGGCAAGACGCGCAAACGAGATACCAAGACGCCATGCAGGTGGAGAGCACGATCGTCGAGGTACGCTGCAGTCTGTCGAATTATTGAGAGGTTGTGCGTGCTGTTCTGATCCTTTGCACTTGGTCGTCAGATCACTGGCATGTACACCCGGATGGCGACCATGGTGGCCGAGCAGGGCGAGGTGATCTCACGGATCGATGACGACATGGACATCGCGTACGTGGGCTAATCTTTGTGACCTCCATCGATTGTGTTGGATGCTCGCTCATGCTGGATGGGTTGGTCGTGCACGGCTGCAGGCAGGCGAACGTGGAGGCGGCTCAGGGCGAGCTGCTCAAGCTGTACAACATGGTCTCGGGCAACCGCTCGCTCATCCTGAAGATCTTCCTCGTGCTGCTGCTCGTCATCTTTTTATTCGTCGTCGTCTTCTAGGCGAGCAGGTGAATATGCTTGCAAGTTGCCCATTATCTCTCTCACTCTCGATTAGTACGCCGGTCCACAATGAGAAATAGAAGTTCGGTCCAGTGCTCGAATTCAGTGTGGGTGAGTCAAGCAAATATCAAACCTTAACGGAAATTCG
Source organism: Phytopythium cucurbitacearum (nom. inval.) (assembly GCA_023336425.1). NCBI lineage: Eukaryota > Oomycota > Peronosporomycetes > Pythiales > Pythiaceae > Phytopythium > Phytopythium cucurbitacearum (nom. inval.). The sequence continues at coordinate 3,230 of JAADXC010000797.1, read as the reverse complement.
TCACGTTGGCGCGGTGCATTTCACACGCGGTCTGCTCGAGATCGAAGCCGATCCGGGCGTTCCTGGGAGGGTCGAAGCCGTCGCTCACCCGCTGACTCTGCTTCTGCCCGCGTCCGCCGGCCAGTCACTGTGTATCGCGCTCCGCAGACCGCTCCGACGTCGGCGGCCGCCTCCCCGGCCAGGTTCGCCGGTCGGGGGGCGGCCGGCAGCTCTGCCTCCACGCCGTCGTTGACTCGGCGGCCGTCCCAGGACGACGGTGCGCTGCTGTTCCGGCGCAAGCAGGCGTGGAAGACGCCGTCCGAACGGTCGACGAGCGGCGGCAGCGAGAAGAAGAGCCTGCTGGAGTCCATCTTCTCGTCTTCCAAGCGTCGAGCGAGCGCGGCGGCCGCTCCGCCGCCGCCTGCGGCTAAGCAGCGACCGGCGCCAAGCCCCGAGGCGATCGCGCGAGGCGTCGAGATCTTGCACTCCATCTTCCCGAAATGGGAGCCGGCATCGCTGCAGATCATGCTCGAGGCGAATGAGTTCGTGATGGAGGACACGATCACGGCTGTGCTCAACATGGAGGAGGCTGAAGGCGAGGGAGAGAGCGGTGACGCCGGCGTCGAGAGTAGCGACGCGAATCGGCTCTTTCCCGTCAAAAACCCGCTGCCGGACGACTTTTTGAGGGTGCGTAGTGGTCGGAGCATGGTTGATGGTGCTGAGGAGACTGACCATCCATTGTATCTCTAGCTTCCGGATGGTGACGAGCTGGTCGACGGGCGTGATCCAGCGATCGACGGCGAAAGCAAGATCAAACTGAGAAACGTGAAGGGCGAGGACGAGGACGATGATGACGACACTTGCTACGACAGCGAGAGGGAGGACGACCTCGAGTCCAAAGAAGATCTGGCAGAAAGCGACGACATTCGGTCAGATCGGTCGGCCAGCACACTCGCGGAGGATGACGGCACGATGTATGGGAAGGAGTTCAGCGACAGCGGGGAGAACTCGGGCGAGGAAGTGCTGACCCCCGTGCTGAACGACGCGGCGATGCTGGCAAACCAGAAGATCGTGTCCGACTCGATGAACCAGAAGTTTATCCCTGTCGAGCTCCGCAACGAGCGGTCGAGCATCTTTGACATTGCGCACATTGACGTAATCAAGCACAGCAAGCTGAACCTGACGGAGGCCGAGAACCGCATCCGGCATCGCGAGCCACATCTTGTGTTTGAGTTGCTGTCCAAGGCGAGCGAGATCTATCGTTCCGGTGTCATCTCCAGCCAGGAGCTGGACTTTTTGCGCTCGATGGTTCTGGGGAAGATCCAGCCATCTAAAATGGTGGGTTTGGCTCGTTGAATCATCAGGCGAGATGTCGAACTGATATTGATAATGTTCTGGCTGTGGTTCGCAGTTGACAGACATGACGATGAACATGGACACCGTCATCTCGGACCACGAATGGCACTGCTTGATCCTGAAGGCCAAGGGTAAGGTCTTGAATGGACTGTGCTGTTGATGTGTTGGGTGGTTTATAACCTCGGACTGGATGCACGACAGGTATTCGACAAGCGTTGTCCATCCGCATATTCCGAGAAGAGACGCGGCCGAACCGAGGCAAGAACGGCCACATGGTAAGTTACCAGCTCGAATAATGCGCGGGTCGCGATACTGACTAGCTACGACTTGCTCAATAGGAGTACATTGTGCGCGTCGTCGACGTGGAGAGTGGCGTGGTGTGGTTCACTCGGAAGCGCTTCCGTGAACTGCACAAGTTGTATCGCAAGGTACGGAGCGAGTGTATTCTCGGGCTAACTCGTAGAGATGGGCTAATTGGTTGGTACGGACGCAGCTTTCGCGATTGTCTCGACATCTCAGTCAGTGTGACTTCCCGACCCGGCGGGCTGACACGAGGAAGTCGCCGGTGTCACTTGCGTATGACCGTGCGCCAGTATTGGAACGATTTTTGCGGACTGCGGCTGCCTTGGTCGCTCCCACTCCACTCACGTTCCTGCAGGGTGTGGTGCTGAAGCAGCTGCAGCATTTCTTGGATGTTCCCCATGTCGGTATTCTCCAGCGGAACCGCACGCAGCCCGTGTCAAGAGAGCTGCGTGTATTTGTGTATCACACGCTCAACGACCTGACGTCTCCTGAGGGTCGAGCGTGTGCCAAGTTTCTGGCCAAGTATAAGCAGAGCGGTGTGGACGCAGGGCACAATCTGCTGGAAGAGATCGGCGATATCCTGGACGGCGTTCAAGAATACATGCTGGAGCACCGGTTCGAGGAGATGCGGCTGCATGTGCAGCGGCTAATGCAGCAACTGCCGTCATCCTCACCCAATACCGATCTCAACACCTCTCGAGTGATCCGGAAGAGCTCCGTTTCCAGTCTGACATCGACCGATGTGGTTACCAGCAACGACAAGCTCCAACAGATCATCTCGGACGCGATCCGGCACGAACTGGAAGACAGCATCTGCGTGCCGCTCATGCACGATCTTACGCAGTACTTGCGACGCCTCGTGCAGAACAAGGAGCTCCAGTTCCGCCACCGCGTCTTCCAGCTCAAGGGCAAACCGCAGAGCTACTTTGGCATTGCGATCGACAAGATCTCGCTCAGCAGCTGGCGGTCCGTCGTGGACCTGATCAAGGAGATGGACGGCGCGTTCCTGCCTCTCGACAAGATGCGCAAGCTCGTCGCGGCCGCGCATCAGATCCACGCGCTGTACCAAGCGGAGCGGCAGATCTTCCACGACGAGGCTCCTCCTCGGCGCCACCGCCGCAACTCGATCTCGTCACTGTCGAGTGTCACGCCTCCTCCCAACTCGTCTCCTCTGCTCGGAGGCGAATCGCCGTCTCCAGCTGTAGCTCCGTCGCCGATGGAAGCCGGAGCAGCGTCTCCATCCGAGCCGGCGACTACGATCGGCGAACGCAGCGAGACGGAAGACCGGTCGAGTAGTCGGTCCGAGGACGACGTGCTGAGCGGCGACGACTTTTTGCCGATCTTTGTGTATGTTCTTGTGCACAGCGACCTGGAGGCGCCAATCATGACGCAGGTACTGCTGAACCGGCTGTGCGACCCCGAGAAGCGGCGCAGCGAGTCGGGCTACTACCTGGCCACGTTCGAGGCAGCGCTGCACCACATTCTGTCGCACGAGATCCTCGAAGGCGGCTAAGTGCGTGTGTAAGGAAGGAGAAACAAGCAAACAAGCAATCAAAATGTGTGTGTGTGTGTGGGGGGGGGGGGGGGGGGGG
>JAADXC010000796.1:0-10395 GCA_023336425.1 Phytopythium cucurbitacearum (nom. inval.) | reverse complement strand
GAGCTGGCCGCGTTAAGGTGCCAGTACACTTGGCTAGCGCGAGCACTAGCCAAGTTCAATCGGTGAAGCCTTCATCGAGGAGTTCTGTCGGCAGTGCTGGGCCAGCCCAGCAGTGCTGGCGCTACAGGCCCAAGAGAACCCCCCAGGGGGATGAAACCGATGATTCAATAATGGCTAGCGATGCCTATATGTGAATCATGTTTCGAAGAACCAAATCAATAGCGTAAATAACAATATTTATTTATTGCACATTCAACCAGTTATTTGTCACACATCTTCCTGAATGCGAACTCGAAGCTCGCATTCACCGCCTCGCACCGACGATCACGTCCGATGCCGGCCGACCGCCGCCTCGCCGCCGTGCAGCGCCACCTCCTCGCTTCCTCTCCCTCCGCTTCCTCGATGCCTCCCTACCGCTCTCCTGTAACATCGCACGTGCTCGACACGTCGCGCGGCCGCCCTGCCGCCCACATGCGCGTGGAGCTGCAGGCGCTCGAAGGCTCTTCGTCCGACGCCGAGCCGCTCTGGCGCACGGTCAGCGCAGGTGAGACCAACGCGGATGGCCGAGTCGAGACGCCACTCGTTCCTGAAGGAGTCGACTTCACGGCCGGCACCTACCGCATGGTGTTCCACACCAAGGCGTACTTTGAAGCCGTGGGGGTGACCGAGTTCTTCTATCCGCGTGTCGACGTCGCCTTCGTCGTGCAAGACCCGACGCAGCACTACCACGTGCCGCTGCTCATCAACCCGTTCGGCTACTCGACGTACCGCGGGAGCTGAGCTGCAGTCTGACGTGTCTTTCAAGCTATGCAGTCAGCCGCATCGACGAGCTCTATTGGACAGGTCAACACGGTTCTTGTGGCTTCCATGAAAGCACTGTCTCCCTACTATCTGAACCGCCGGTATCCTTAGAGTGTCATGTCCTCGTCGTCTAGCGCAGACATACCCGCCAGATCGTCCGGCAGCCGCGGAGCGTCATCGATCTCCGGGTCGGGGTCGTCAAAGTCGCTGAGTGCTGCACTCGAAGGGTCATTTGGCTGTTGCTTCCGCTGATTCGCTCGCGCCTTGCCGTCTCGCTGAGGATCGGACTTTTTGGCAGTCGCTACCTTTCCCACCGGCCGGTGCGAGCTGGATGGCGGCGTCTTGGACCGCTTGACTGGCGACAGCTCCTGGTTGCTGGCCGACTTGTCGACAGTCGGCGTCTTCTCCAGGCTCGGGAGTTTCGATACTGGCTTCATGGAAGGCTTCAATCGGCTTGATCGTGTCTGGTTTGACAGCGAATGGAACGATCGATCTGGGTTGCCCATCGCTGAAGAAGAGGTCGAAGCAGCGAATGGAGGTGTGCATGGCTTCGGTGGTGCCTTGGGCAGCAGCTGCTCGTAGTAGGTGAGTTCACTCTTGGCAGTGGCCGATTCCATCGCGACAGCCTGCTTCGTGGTGGTCACCAGAGCGTTGAACGCGTCAAGATCGCGCTTGGCGGTGGCGTCCAACAGTGATACCTCAGGACACAGCTCCTCTCCACCACCTTCGTCATGTTGCAGTGGCCCTGCCGTCTCTCGTTGCTGTTGCTGCTTGTGTTGCACGCGCAGCTTCGAAATGATGGCACGTGCCTCCTTGAGTGAGGTGATCTCGATCGCCGCTGCATGCGGAGGGAGAGTTGGCGTTCCAACGCTAGCGTTCTTGCCACCTTCTCGTGACCCAGGACGTGATAGCAGCGGCAGAGACTGTTGCGAAGTCTCACGCGACGGGGGACTCGGATTGATGGTATCAAGAGAACGCAACGGCGGCTTCTTGTTCACGTTGAAGCTCTCGGAAACCGGCGGTTGCTTCATCTTTGAGGCACTTGGTGGCCCCGAGTTCGAGCGCTGAATATGTTCAAACAGCTTGAGCAACGGCGCTCGGACAGTCGGCAGCGACACCGGGTAGAAAGAGATCGAGGTGTCGTCACTATCCTGTTTTCGTGCTTTCAAGTCGATGACTAGCTTGCTCAGCCTCGAGTGCACCACAACTTGGTCTTGGAAGTTGTCCCACGCATAGTCGCTCTCGTTCACGGACGGCGGCACGAACTCGACGACATACTTGACCGGCTCATCGATGCGCATCAATGGCATGAGCGGCCCCGTAGTCAACGAGCTGAGCCATGGAGTTGACGGCTGCAATCGGAAGCGTGGTGTCGCTGGGGGTGTGAGCACGAGCGGCAACGAAGACTTGGTGGCATCCGGTGACTGAGCTCGGCCGTCTCGAGCGACGAGGTTCAGAGTGACAACTGCTCTCAGTGCGTCGGCGGTGCTCCGCTGTCCTTCCAATTCGCAGCACTGAACCTGGTGAGCAGTCGAGCGACGCGTTCAACTAACGAACGAAGACCATTGCTGCCCACCTCACTGCTGCTTCCCCAAGGCGCGAAGGTGACACGACTCGTCGATGCGTGCAGATCAAACTCGTCGTCGTCGATGAGCACGAGCGTCGAGACCTCGCTCGAGAAGCGGACACGGTCGCAGGCAGCCATCGCTCGGGGTCGATCACTCGGTGTCGAGAGTTGCGGCGCAGCGAAGTGGCGACAGCGCTATCAATAGCAAATTGCTCGATTCGGACTATTCTTGGCTGGCGAACTTGGCTTGCCGTTGACATCTGCCGCTCGTGCACAACCGCCCGAATATATAGCTCGCGTCAGCTTTCCGGAGCCGTTCTCGCGAAGGTAGACATGATTTACTGGCCACCGCTGCTTGTTCCATGGTTGAAGTCTGGGACTAGCCCAGATGCGACGGTGCTTGATTCACGCTCACTCGAAGACACTCGGAGATTTGCCCACCCTCACCACGACCTCGCGCCACGATGGACAGCGGCCGATCCTCCCCGTTCACGGAGCTGTATACCTCGACGCAAGCAGCGCGTAGCAACCCGAAGATCGTTCCGGGCGTGCCGCTCTCGGCCTGGAAGACGGACGAGCGCGCGCTGCGCTGCGGCATTTGCCTCAAGCGCTTCAACGTGTTGCGCTGGAAGCACCACTGCCGTGTGGTACGGCTAGCTAGTTTTGATTTTGGTCGTCAAACCATGCATTCCTCTCAGATGCTCATATTTGTGATGTCTCTCCCAGTGCGGCGACGTCTGCTGCCGCCGCTGCCTCGGCTTCAGCCTCGTCGACGTCCCCATGGTTGGTGTCGATCTCGCCTTCACATGTGCGCGCTGCATCCGCCATGTCAATTGCCGCCCCGTGACCTTCACCGACGATAACGCGCTGGACGCCATCCTGTCGGCTCCGTCGGCCATCTCGCCTTCGTCCTGCGCGTGCTCGTCACCACGTTCGCTGCCTGCATCCCCGCGGGTGACGTCGCGTTCGCTGCCTTCGTCCCCACGGCCAACTCCGCCATCGCCCTCGTTCGCTGCGGCGCTCACGCCAGCGTCACCGTCTCCTTCATCGTCGAGCGACTATCGTGTCATCGTTAGTCAGTATCACAGCGCCAAGCTCCACTCGGTCTGTGCAATGGTTAGCGATTACCTCGAGTGCGCTGGTGCCGCCATCGCGCTCATCTCGGACAGCCACGTGTGGGTCGTGGCCCACAAAGGGCTGCGTACCAGTGTGCTCCACTCGGACACGTACCTGGCGCTGTGCCGGCGCGCGATCGAGAGCAACACGACCTTTACGCGGACGACGCCACGCAAGACTGCCGACAATGAGTTCCGCTTCACCGCCGTCGCCCCACTCAATCTCGGCAAGTCCACGTCCCGCATTTCGTCTCCGCTAGGCTGCGTCGTCGCCTTGGACACCCGCCCGAGGACCGACACGGCCGCCAACAAGGTCCAGCGCACTCTCGAGACACTCGCGCGGCTCGTGCTCGACCAGCTGACCGAGGACGCGACGCTCCTGCGCATCTACGCGACTGGCGACTTCAAGATCTTTGCTTCCAACGCCATGGACCTGGCGCCTGCCACCCAGACGCTCTTCGACCGCATCGGCGTCAACACGCCCAAAGCGAGCGGTAAACAGCGGCACAAACGGTCGACAGCCGAGTCTGGCAGCTCCAGCATACGCCGATCGCGCAGCTTCGGTGGCCAAGCCGACCTGGATGACGAGTTCGACATCGTCGCACAGTCAGTCACGAGCAAAAGTCGTAAGCAAGCAAACACCGCCGCCGTCACGGCCAAGGCTGAGCACCGGCGTGCGAACGCCAAGATCCGGACCCATAGCGACATGGGAGCGACGGCGACGTCGTCCACGGCGGCCTAACGACCAGGAAAGAAAGGTGTGTTGGCGTGAGATAATAATTATGTTTTTGCCACTCGACTCCTGCTACTATACTCTGATCACCGCGAAAAGCCCATGTCATGCCGGTAGAGTGCGCGATCGCGCGCCGTCGGCCTATCGCCAAACCAGTTGCCGCTGCTTGTACGCCGTCCAAACCGCTTGCGGCGGCGCGCGTCCGACGTATCGAAAATCGCCTCGAGGTCGCACGTGTCAGCAAAGTCTGGGAAGATGCTCGGCGTGGGATCGACCGCATTCGGGCCGAACTGTGATCGCAAGGCGCGATCCAGGTTTTCGCGCTGAGCCCATCGGGGAATGTCCTTGCCGTCGCGTCGCCGCCGTTCCTCCTCCTCCGAGTCGGACCCGTGGCTGTCCGATTCATTGTTGTCCGACAACTGGTAGCTCGCCACCTCGTCGGCTGGGGCCACTCGAGTTTTGCCGTTCTTGTTTGCAGAATTCGGCGCTTTAGCGTTCGTGCTTGGACCAGCTGCAGACACTTGCGCTGGCGGAGCAGCAGAGCTAGAGACCGCAGCAGCTGGTGCCTTCGAACGCCCGTTTGAGTTCCGAACTGGCCGCATTTTCGTGGGTCGGGGAGGGGGCGAAGTTGGCGGATGCGATGATCCTGCAGCGTTCACCTGAGAACGTGAAGGCGGCATCTGGGCCGCCCGAGATTTCTCCAGCTCGGCGGCAGCCGCTAGCTGTCGTTTCTTCTCGATTCCAGCGCGCACCTCCTGCAACTTCTGCTGCCGCTTCTTGGCGAGCTCGATCTGAAGCTGCTTTCTCTCTTGCTCGCGCTTCAGCTTGGCATCATGCTCCGCCTTCTCCTTGGCCGCCGCAGCCTTTTTCTTCTTCTCTTCCTCCTTCTGCGCAGCCACCTTCTTGAAGTTTTCCTCGTCATGCTTGCGTTGATCCGCATACATCTTCACCCGCGCTTCCTTGCGTTTCAACTTCTCCAGCTTCTTCTTCTCCTCTTGCCGCCGCGTCTTTTCCGCCAGCTTGAGCGAGTTCACTGGCACGCTCCGCGTCGTCGAGTGTGGAACTGTACTAACCGTGGCGTTCTTGTCCACGAGGGTAGCAAATGAGTGCACACCGCTGACCAAGTTCGGCAACGGCCGACGTTGGTTGCTGCTGGCTGCAGCCGTGGTAGCAGACGAAGACGCCTTGCCGTGCGGTGCAGTCTCCTGTGACATCGGAGAACTCGGAACAGACGAGACCGTCGATGACATCGAGTCTTGACGCGGTCGAGGTAAACTCGAAGTACCCTGTGCCGTGACTGCAGATTTGTCCGTGTGACGCGAATCGTTAGCTCTCGTCTTGTCAGCTCCGTGTTTCGCTGACTTCGCCTGACTCGGTGCCGTAACCCGTGGCCGTACATCAGTTTGCTTCGATTGCGCAACTGTCCCCACCGAACCCAGCGTCTCTCGATCCGTATCGGCTCCGTCCTGAATCGGCGAAATACTCGCTGTGATGGTTGACCGAGCTTGCGCGGCAGCCGAGGTCTTGACAGCTGAAGAAACCGAACTGCCAGTGTCGTCAGTGCGCGCATCCACGACCTCCGTTGCAGACCTTTGGGATTGCGCCTGTAGCTTGAGTTTGAGCTGCTCGCGCTTGGCCCAGAACTCTCGAGCTGCATTGGTCTCCTCGATACGCTTCTTTGCCGATTGTTTGGCTGTCAAGCGCAACGACTGGCTCCGACTGTCATCTTCACTGAGATATCTCGATGCGTCGCCCGATTTGTTGGCCTCGACAGACTTGGATTTCTCGGCGATTCCATTCGCGGTCGAAGGTGCAGGCGTCATCACTGTTTCTTGGCTGGAGAGCAGACCTTTCGGCAATGAGGCTGACCGGGCCCGTCCTTCTCCACGAGACTCGCTTTGGCTCGAGTCAAACTCGCTCGCTGCGGTGTCGGTATGGGACTCTTCGGCGATAGTATCCACTGCGTCAAAGCGCGCGAAGCTGACCTTCAACGTTGACAGACTGTTGGACGTCGGTAGTGAGCCGGTCTCACGTAAGCTTGACTTGGTGGCGAACTGGCGTGGCGTAACAACTTGATCAGCATCGTTCGTACTCGACTCTTTAGACGAATCGATGGTGACGCTCGTCTCTTGCTCGTTCGGCTGGGCAGCTGATTCACTGGTCCCGACACTACTAGACGGTGCTATCGCCTCGCTAAAGGCCTTGAATCCTCTCGCCAGCAAACTGAGTCCACCCGATTGCTCGCTTTTGCTCTCCGTCAGCGCTTTCACAGCCACCAGAGCTCGAGAATGGAGCCACCCGACGGAACCTGGTTGTGGGGAAGGCTCTCTACGCGTTGCAGCTGGAGAATCAGTCGCTTCATCGACGAGGGACGTTTGCTCTGGCTGCGGCTGCGCCAGTTCATCGTGATCGTCGGCCTGCTGTGTAGATAATTCCGGGTTCTTCGGAGAGCCTTGCTGTGCTGGCGCCGACGAGTTCTCTTCTCCTTCATCCACAATCGTCAGAGCAGCTCCAACTTCTGATGCCGAGCTGTACAGCCTTTGGCCTGGGCTAATGAATGGAGATGGAGGGTCCTGAGGCTTCGACGCCGGCACCGGTCTGACACCCGGCGATGGTAATTCGGCAGCGCGTCCTGAAAAGTCGAACGAAGCGTCAAGGCTATCGCGAACAAAGTCGTCCGAAGCACTCGACGGCCGCCTGACGAAGCGCCTCCTGCCATCCGATGCATCCACGTATTCTGCTTCATCGTCACTGGAGTCGCCTTTGCCATGACCGATATCAGGACCAGCGCTCGCAGAAACTGTCGCTCTGGGTTTGGCGCCATTTCCTGTGCTGGATGCCTCGTGCACGGCTTCTTGGTCAACTTCCTCCACTCCATCCACATCAATAACGCCATTGTTCCTGATCGCCCCGTAAATCGAGTCCGCCTTCTTGTCCTCTCGCGCATATGCATCGAGCAGTCGGTTCAGCAACACGGCCTTGACTCCGGTCGACTTGAGCCCGCGCTTCTTGAGCTCAGCGCGCAACTCGGCCACCTTCAGCTTGAGCGCGTCCAGCCGCGCAGACGGCTGCGGTCGCGCGCGCTTGCGGCTCTTCCGTCGATCGGGTTCCGGTAGCGGGATCTTCTCCTTCTCCTTCTGCTTCGTCTCCGCCGGTTTGCGTTCCTGCTTCGCCACCGGCTCAGGAGCGGCTTCTCCATCATCAGAAACATCGCCAACGTGCGTGCCCTCCTGTTCCTTCGGTGGAGCAGCAGTGTCAACCGAGACCACGTCCGCCGCGACTGCCTCCTCGTCTCCAGCAGGAGCTACCGCAGCCGCTTCCGATATCCGTCGCTTTTTCTGCGGACGGTCGTTCTCGAGTCCGTAATCATTGCTGTGAATCATGTAGACCGCAGTTAGCACGCTCGCCCCTTCAGATTCCCTCCCTGCTCAAGAGCGCACCTCACGAACGGCGCCGGCGCGGGCCGCTTGACGTCCACCGCGGCGTGCACGCCGAGCGAGCGCGAGACGCTCTCGAGCTCGGCCCGCAGCCACGACAGGTTGCGCGCGTGCTTGGCCTCGAGCGCCGCCCAGTTGTCGCGCGCCAGCGCCTGCAGCTGCGACTGCACGCGCACGACGGCGTCGCCCATGGCCGCGGCCTCGGGTCCTCTCTGGTCGCTGCGTCGACCGGCGAGCGAGGCGCGCGGGGGAAACCAGGCGCACCTTTCCGCCGCGCCTTTGAAAATTGAAAAGTTTGAAAACGCGGGAAGCTTTCGATGGATTTGTAAATCAGGCTTCGGCCTGGTTGTGGGTGTTGGTATTGTGTGACAGACACCATTTTGGTCACTTTCAAGATTTGATTGGCTAAAACGAAAGAATTGCAGCGAAAGTGCCCGTCATTTTGGCGAATGCAGCTCAACTTGACTGGGTTGAACCTGTCGATGCTCTACTGACCCTTCCGTGTCTTCTTGAATCGCTTCACCGGCCGCGCGCCTTCCGTCGACTGGTTGGCGAGCGCGTCCGGGTTGGAGATGACGTCGCTGACCTTGAGACCCGAGAGCAGGTACCCGCTGCAGGCGCTCATGTTCATCTCCGGGTGAGTCCGTCCAGGCAGCACCTGGTGCTCGCGCGTCCACGTCTCGTTGAGCTGCAGGTCGATGACCGAGTCCATCTTCTGCAGCGTCGCGAACGTGCGCGTCAACGGCTGTCCGTACACAGCGAGCCTCTTAGTCCGTTGCCAAGAGTCTTAATCGACCCTCCATACAGCAAGGGACTCACCTCGAGGAACTCGGAGTAAATGACGAACGGCTTCGACAGACCGAGGTACGGCAGCAGCGCCAGCACCACGGGCTCCGGGTCGTAGTGCGATGCGATCACCAGACTGTCCGACTTGGCTCGCATCCACTCACGGACCACGGCAGCCGGCTGACGCTGCACCTTCTTCTCTTGTCGCCGCTCCTTCTTGGCCTGGTAGCGCTTCTGCTCGGCCTCGGTGAACTTGGCGGCGCGCTCAGCAGCCAGCGTCTTGCGCTCTTCTGGTGTCAGGCCGTCGCGAGCGACCGTCTCCGGCTCCTCGATCTCGCTCTCGTTCTGTGCAATCGAAGTGGTCGTCAATGTCCGAGAACCAACCTATGCAAGCAGGTGTGTTGTCCGTACCTTCTCGAGCAGACTGATACTCGAGAACGGGAACGGATGGATCGACTCGAGCGTACGCTTGTCTACAGAGCAAAAGATTAGCGCTGTGTCGCTATGCAAGACACATTTATGGCAGCAAATGTCCCAACGCACCGAAATTAAACCGCCGAAGGATGTCGGCGCACACTTGCTGGCCCTCAAAGCCCGCAATGATTCGTCCATTGCCAGCTTGCCGCTCAGCGATCGCGCCTGTGACGAGTCCCATGCACGTGTCGACCACGAGGACCTGCGCGCTGGCAAAGATGTTGGCATACACGAGGATCTGTCCGAGCGAGTCCTCGCGCAGGTTGCTGTGACGAGCAGGCAGTGACAGCAGTGTCAGCAACACGCGACTATACGCTTCCAGGTCCAACAGTGAGCCACACGAACCAGATCTTGCCGGGGTTCTTGGTGCGGTACGTGCGGCACAGAGACTCGGCGGTGCAGGGCAGAAAGCGCACGCGAGGCATATACTTTTGCTGCTTCTTCTTGAGGTACTTTTGCTTGGAGAAGTCCGTCTTGGTGTCCCACGTCTCGCTGTTCTCGACGAGCTTCTGGATGATCTCACGTCCTGTCGCGCCGCTCTCACGCAGCCCCACAATCTCGGTCGTCGACAGCTTCTGCGCCGAGTTGGTGTCCGTATAGCTGCGGTTGTCCGTCTCCGGAACGAACGCGTCGCCCGTCTCTGGAGGCGACACATGCGAGCTGGTTAGTACCACAGAACCTGCAACCAAGCCTGTTCAGACAAGGGACGCACCGGGGGCGACTGGGTCTGGGAACAATCCGCCATCGACCTGCACGAGAGCCTTGTCCTGCTGCTCAAAGATGGCGCTAGCGACAGAGGCGCGTCAAGATGGAAGCAGAAGTTGCGCAGTCGTTAAATCAGGAGCCTTACCCATAGTGCGAACCGATGACTGGGCCAAGCGACGTCAGCTTCTTGCCGACACGAATGGTTCTGGGTGGATGCACACTCCGAGTCAGCTCCGAAAGACCTGAGAGAGAGAGAAATAGGGCACACAGAGCGCCGACGCACTCGTCTTTCTTGACGGCCTGGAAGAACATGCGGCCATCGCTCGTCTGGCAGATCACCGTGTCGCCCTCGTAGATGACGTTGCGATCGCGCGCGCCGCCCGCCGCCGCGTCGGTCGCGGTCGCTCCACTCGTCGCCATTGCTTTTTGTCTTTGAGACCAGCTTGCCGATTATGCTGTCACCTCCAGTTTTCGCCAATCATTGATGCGTTCGAACATCTTTATGGCCAATCAAATCATCTAACTATAGTTTATTGACCAATTGGAATTTTGATCCAGCGATCATGAAGAGGCATTGTCACCGCACGAACGGGAGGTTCTGCAGCTGCTTCTTCTCGGGCGATGCCAGCACCTTGGCGCCGCTCCGTCGCTCTTGGGACGTCCGGATGGCCCGCAGCTTCTGCACCGACCGCGGGTTGTCGTCCACTGCCGTCTGAGCCCTCTCCATGGGAGTCGGTCGAAGGCTCGGCACGCTCAAGCACCGCGCAATCTCCTCGT
>JAADXC010000795.1:0-10417 GCA_023336425.1 Phytopythium cucurbitacearum (nom. inval.) | reverse complement strand
TGTAAAACCAGTGGTTGCAAGATGTTTTGGGATCGCGACGTAAACGCCTCACTGAACATCATGCACGTGACAACGGAACTGCTTAATTGGTGGCCAAGACCGGCATATTTGCAGCGAGGATCAAATAATTTTTAGCGTAGGTCAAGTAGGTTTTAGGTTAGGAAAATTAAGCGTGAGTCCGGGGTTACAGGTCTTGTAACTTGAACCTGCTCACACGGTTTTAGCCCGTAGACTAGGAAGTAGCTAGTTGGTAAGCGCGTTCGCGAAGCGAGCGATGAAATCTAGCCCCATCTGTCACCGCAAAATCCACCTGTCCAACTTGTTAGGTGCGTGTACGAGAGTCACATCGAACTTATTGAAGTGCTGTTTTGGCACCGTTGAGCACCATAGAAAGGGCTGTAGGGAGCGGGAACCAGAATGATTTGTTGTCGGGTTGTAGCGAACTTATCCAGCAGACGAACCTAGCAAGCAATACTGAGCGATTCCATACACTTGCAAACTCGATCGTCGTGGAGTGTTGCAGCCTGTCAAAATTTAAATAGTGGGCGAGTAGATGGGAAAATCCAAGGCAAGCAAGCGCGTCAGCATCCGTATCCAAAAGCTTGTGGTGGCTGCATTTTGAGGACCGTTGGCGACAGTTCAACCAGCAAGGAGCAGCCATCCGTGGGTTTGGAATTTCTGCCGCCCTGATTCAGGTTGCCAATACGGTACAGTTCCACTGTGGATGAGGCAGTTGGCGGCCGTACGTATGATGCCGCCTGCCTCAACCGCGCCAGCATGCGTGTTATGTTTGGGGACAGCTTGTCGCATCCAACATCCTTGCGCTCGTTTTCGAGCCGCGGGGTCGGGTGCTTCAGATTCTGAGCAATCGTCCTCTGGGAGGGGATCGAAGCAGACATGGATCAAAATATGCACGGGGGCATTTTTCCAAGACATGTTGCCGGTAAAGAAACGCGTATTACACGATTGAACATACATTCGTTTTCGAGTGACATCGAATGATACAGGTATGTGACGCTCGACTAATTCTGGGTGCGCCGTGTTTCGATTTTGCCCTACTCTGATATTCTATACACAGTCTTGATAGCATGCCTGCCTGCCTCACCAAATTGTATAGATGCAGGCGCACACGAAACTCTTTTCGACGCCGACTGCCAAAAATTCATAATTCTGTTTCGTGTGTCACTGACGCGCCGCCTTTTCACGGCGGACCTCTCGTCTCCACCCCAGTTTCCTTTGCACAAGGGGGGAAGACCGAGGAAACCTCAACTGGCAGCACCATTCATGCGGCTGGACGCGACGAGTCTGCGACCGCCGACCGCGGCCGAGCCCGAGCAGGAGGAGCTGCTGAACCGCGCGATCCACCCGAGCGCCAAGTACGAGGGTCCGTCGACATGGGGCGGCTGCGTGCTCGGCGTCGGCTTCCTGCTCGTGCTGGTCGTGTGCGCGTTCCTGAACGTGGCGTTCGTGGAGCTCCCGCTGCGGTTCCTGCACCACGTGCGACTGCTGGGTGACAAGCCATGGCGAGCCATCGAGCGCGTGGTCGAAGGGTGGTTCTTCGCCATGTTTGCGGGGCTGATTGAGATGGTGGCGGGCGTCCAGATCAACATGACTGCTGACCCAGCGGAGGACCCGGCGATGGCGTTCCCGGAGCACGCGCGCGTGCTGCTGATCAGCAACCACCGCACCGAAGTGGACTGGCTGTTCTTCTGGAACCTGGGGCTGCGCTTCGGCTGCCACGACCGCGTGCGCGTCATGATGAAGGCCGTGATCCGCCACGCGCCGGGCGTTGGCTGGGCCATGCTGCTGCTCAACTTCCCCTACGTCAAGCGCGACTGGGCGACCGACCAGGCGCGCATCACCAAGCTCATGGCCGCCTACAGCCAGTTCTCGGCTGGTGTCTGGCTCGCCATGTTCCCCGAGGGTACGGCGCTCTATGACAAATCGCTCGCGCAGAGCCAAGAGTTCGCCCAGGGCCGCGACGAGCCGCGGTGGAACTACGTGCTCGTGCCGCGCGTCAAGGGCTTCGAGCTGTGCGTGCAGGAGCTGGACCCGGACTTCATTGTCGACCTCACGGTCGCGTATCCGGAGCTCGCACAGGGCGTTCGTCCGTCTCCGGTGAGAATGGCTGCACGCTCTGATTCTTCAGTCGTTGTTCACTGATGGGCGTGCTGTACCCTTTTGCCTTGGTGACAGATTCGCATTGCTCGTGGTCAGTTCCCGGCGCAGGTGGATATGCACGTGCAAAGGTTTCATCGGTCCGAGTTCGCTGGCCACAAGGGTGCGATGGGACAATGGTGCGTATCTCGCTTGCACAGTGGAAGTGGTCAGTCTTTTGAGCCGTATGTGTGTGTTTTGTGTGATTCTATGCGGCGAACTGTGCAGGCTCAAGGACCGTTTCACCGACAAGGAGGAGTTGCTGCAGAGCTACTACGAGAACGACGCGTGCTTCGTGGACAAGAAGCCCATCTGCGAGCAAGCGTCGGTTGCTCTCCCCGTCTGTATTGGCGTTGCTTTCAACTCCTTCATGCTCACGCTCGCAGGTTTCTGGCTGCTCGTGCTGCCGCTGACGACCTGCTCGTATTTGGCATGCTGCACGGCGTTTTGCGTGCTCAAGACGCGCCGCTTTGGCGCTGGGGACGCCAAGCATTGAATCTCTTGACCAGCACAATCGTCTTTCTCCCTCTCCTTCTCTCTTGCGACGGCCAGGTGTGGCGAATCGCTCATGTACACTATTAGAGTAGGCAGGCATGAAGGTTGGTATCTGTTGCCAACGCTAATGGGCTTCTTGAATGGCACAGCGCTTTCAGTTTCTTGGGGGTGTTAGGGTCGCGCCACGGCTCGCCACTTCTCCGAGTTGCGCTCGGGTGGCGCGACATTGCCGCCACAGCGGAGCCCCAGCTCGAGGCAGCGTCGCTGCACCTGGCTCGCCGATCGCCCGTCCATCCTGGCCGCGATCATCTCGGCCGTGTCGTCGTGCCGCGCGCGCAGCTCGCTCTCCTCGGCGTCGGTAAATGCCACCTCGTACACGCCTTGGCCGCGCTGCTTAGCGCGGGACGGAGCCACGCGGTAGGCCGGTTCTGCTCCGATCGGCCGCCTGCCGTCCGTGGGTTGCACAGCCATGACGAACAGCATGAGCACGAGCGCTAGGCGTGATCCGATCCGAGCCATTGCGTTTCGTGGGTTCTCACAGCTGATTTCGAGCAGCCTCGAGGGCCGGAGATGATTCCGGGCTTCCGACGGGGAGGGAGGAGGATCGCGCTACGCTAACCGTCGCTTCCGAACGGGCACGATGACTGGTCGCTCGGTCATCCCGGCGGAAAGGACGCCGATTCGTGGGTGACAAATGAGCTGCTCGGCTTGAAGGACCCTTCGCCCCGCTGCGATGCTCTCACATCGTGGCCATCGAGTCGGAATGAGTTCCGGACGCCAGTCATGGACAGGAAGCCTCGACGATCGGGCATGAAGCTCAAGTCTCCGACTCCTCGGCGAGAGACTCCTTGCTGGTCGATGGAGCTCGGCCGCCTGTGCGTGCGGGATGAGCCCCGTTGCAATCGCCTGGCGTCAGTGTGTGAGATTCGGCTGGCGTTGTGTTGAGCCCAGCGTAGCGCTCGCAGCCCGACCAGATCCGCTTTGGGTGCACCGGCGCCTGGTCCTTGCACGGGTTGCGCAGTGGAAAGTGTAGCAAACCGTAGCCACGCCGCCGCGAAGTGTGGAACTTGACGCGGTCCGAAGTGATTTCGCCCGCGCCGCCCCGGCGACAGTGGCGACTGCACGGCCGCGTCCCTTTGACCGGTGGGTACGGTTCAAGTCAGACCGTACACTTGACTGTACCATTCCCATCAAACAGCCTTCGCATCATTCGGCTCCTCCGCTAAGATGTCGGCATCTTGAGCCTACGAAACAGCATTGCGACTCCAGTGTGAGCTGTTCCCCAGCAACTCGAACCGCATGAGATCCCATCGACGAGGAGCTGTGGGCGGCCACTCGCGGAAACAGCCGCCCGAGAGTACGCCCCCGCTCTCTTGATGGTCCGCGGCCGTTGGTGCCTCCACCGGCATTGGATATCACCGCCCGCTCGATCCGAACTCAGTTCAAGTGCGTGTCGGCCTGTCCCAGTTCGACATTTGCCACGAACATACTGTACACTACGGCATGCCTCTTGCCGCGGTGGCGACGCCCACACGGCACGGCGGCGACTGCTCTGCTGAACCGTACGAGTCCGACTCGGAGTTCTTTGTGCCGTCCAAGCGCAGTCAGCTGCCGGTGTCGCTGGGCGACGACGCGCTGCTGCAAGACACGTACTTCTACGCTTCCACCATGGGCACCAGCCACGCCGTCGGACTGCAGGTGGACGACGAGGAGAATGAGCATCGGTTCGTCGCCGGCAAGCAGTTCTTCAACTACCACGCGTTCGGCAGCCTGCGCGAGGGACTCGAGCCAATCAAGCTCTTCAGTCGGCGGTATTTGGGACTGGCAGCGACTGCGGTCATGGCCGGCGCGTGCTTCACATTCCTGCGCTACGGCTACCGGCCGCTGCTCGTGGCGTACCTGAGCATGCATCATCCGTCGCAGTACAACGCCGCCAAGTATTTGCTGGACTGGCCCGGCGCATTCTCGGTCTTTATTGGCCTCTTCTCGGACTGCGTGCCGCTGTTCGGCTACCGGCGCAAGTCGTACATCATCCTCGGATGGCTCGTGAGTCTCGCCGCCTTCATCGGCATCCTCATCATGGACCTTTTCCGCGGCAGCGCCATTACCGTCTACGACGACGAGACGGAGCTCGCCAACGCCCGGCGAAGCATGCCAACTGCCGAGCAGGAAGCCAACCCGCGACTCTACGGCACGCTCTATGTGATCTTCAGCTTCGTCGGGTGCTGCGGCCTGCAGATCGCCTGGGTCGCGGCGCTCGCCATGATGATCGAGTTCGCGCAGCGAGAACCACTGTATCAGCGCGGACACCTCGCGACAGTCGTGCTGCTGCTCTACTACGCTGCTGCGCTGGTCGTTCAGGGCATTTTGACTCGACTGCTGTTCCCGTCCGACGACGGCGGGCTGACGTCGCTCATGTCTCTCAGCGAGGCCGGCGTTTTCCTCGCAATCGGGAGCACCATCCCGTTGCCGTTCGCCATCTATCTCCTCCGCGAAGACCGAACCTCGTTGCCCACGGACGAGCGACCGCCGACACTCCAGGCACTCAGCAAGGGCGTTAGCGATCTCTGGCGCTTCTGTCAGCAGAAAGTGGTCTACCTCATCCTCTCGTTCCTGTTCGCGTTCGTCATGATCGTCGGCATCTATAACCAGAACGTGCGCGACGCACTCGCGCGCTGGTGCAGTGTGTCAAGTGCCAACCAGCTCAACGTGCAGGTTGTTCAAAGCGGGTTCACCGTGGTGGGGCTGTTGCACGCCAAGCATTGGATGCGCAACACCAACTGGAAGCTCGTGGCCGGCCTTGGCGCCGTGCTCTTCGTCGTTATCTTCCTAACGGAGACGCTGCCGATCGTGTTCAACGGGCTGAGGGCCAAGTGGTTCTACGCGATCACGGTTGGGCTGATCGAGTGGCCCAAGAGCTGGCTCAAGCTGTTTGCCGTGATCCCACCGACCGAGATTGCCAACGTCGGCTCCGAGGGTGTCACGATGGGGATCGTCCTCTCCTTCCAGGTGCTCAGCATCGCGTCGGCTCACACACTCTCCGAGTGGCTTAGTCGCGCTACGGGCACGGCCGTGACCATGTCTGATGTCGATGCCGACGTCACCCACACGCGCATGAGCGTACTCACCACCTCTCTTGTCTACTACGGCGTGAACCTCGCAGGCCTCATCACGCTGCTCTGGCTGCCGAGCGGCAAGCTCGATGCGCAGCAGCTCCGAGCCTTTGGCGGGTACAGCCGCTCGTGGGGGGCCGCCATTGTCGCGCTCTTCGTAGTGCTGCTCGCGTTCGTGCTCGTCGTCAACGTCATCAAGATGGTCTCCTGAGTGTTCTCAACCATATTTAATCATCACTACAATTTGTCACATTGGAGACGTCCACGTCGCCTCGTTGTCTTTTACCGCGCGCTGCTTGCGCGACAAAAGCTGCTGGGTTTCACTGCTCAACACCTGCGCGGCGATCCGCTGCTTGGCGTCCACCGCCCGCTTGTCGACGATCTCCTGCTGCCTCAGCGCGAACTCTTTCTTGGCTTGCGCTTCTTTGATCGCCGCCAAGCCGCGGCGTTCGAGCTCGGGCTGCAGAGCCTGTGCTCGCGCGCGACGTTGCTGCTCAAGCATCTGCTTGCGCTCGCGCTCCGCTAGTTCTGCGGCCTCACGCTGCTTCTCCAACGACGCTAAATGAGCTCCTTCACGCCGCTGGTTCTCGTCGTGAACGCGTCGCGCGAACTGCTGCTGGCGCCGACGCAGTTCGTCGCGTGAGAGTCCTTCCTTGCTGTCCTGCTTCGATGTTCGCAGCGGCTTGTCTCGAGCCTTAGGGATCACGACGACGCGAGCAGGATTGGCAGGCTCATCGGGCTCGACTACCGTGTCATCGAAGTTCTCCTCGAAAGTATCAACGTTCTCAGCTTCGTCCTGAACGACCAACAAGCTGTCGTCGACCTCGATCTCGGTCGGCAATGGCTCCTCGTGCTTGGATGGTACGAGCGAGTGCCAGTACCGGACGACAGATTGGACTGTCAATGCCTTGCGCAGCACGTCCGCCAGGCGGCGGCGCATGTAGCGCTTCCGGTACAGCGCCGTCATGAGGTCGCTCTCGGCGTCATCGATGCCCATGGCGTGCCGCCACTGCGTCTCGACGAGCAGGTTGTGGTTCATGCGGCTCAACAGCTCGTGGTGCTCGAGCTCGTGCCGCTCTTTGACGGTGCGCAGGCCGCGCAGGATCTTGCGGCACAGCAGTCGGAACTTGCGCTTGCTCTCGATGCGGCGGCGGCGAGACGCTCGGAACGCGCGTTGAATACGCAGCACGGCACAGACAGCGAGCAGTTGGTGGAAGACTCGGCGACCTCGGAAGCCCCTGAATACGCGCTGGATCTGCCGCGCCTGTGCGTCAAAGTAGCGCGCGAGGAACTCGCCGAGTGCCGCCTGCTGTCGCTGCAGTTGGTCCACCAAATGGGTCGTCTCGAGCGCCTCGCGGGCGAACAACTCTTGCGTTTGGGCCAATCGATTGAGACTGGCGGCCGCGCGGGCTCGAGAGGCCTGGAGCTGCTCAGTCGCGAGCTCAAGCGGCGACTTGGCAAAGTCCTCAGGCTTGATGCGAATGCGACGCGATGTCACATCATCTTGTTGGAGAGCGGGTCGCGAGCTGGCGAGGAAAGACAGCGACGGGAGTTGGTGGAGACTGCGGTCGTCTGGGAGCGCGCGCTTGAGTCCTACACTCCTGGGCGAGAGCGAGGAGGTGGATGCGCCTACCTTCAGCGCCGGCAGCCTCACGGACTCCATTGCTACGACCGAAACACCAAGAAGGGACAAAGCGATTGGAGGTCAGTTGGTTTCATCCAAAAAATAGCTCTGCATCGATTCTCACTGGTTATCAATCACGCTGGCCATTTCGGCGATGGATCGTTTGACGTTTTCTTCTGGCGAGAGGTGTGGCCGGAAGAGTGGCAGGCGACCGATGATTCACCACCCATGGCATGCCGGCGCCTGATTCGGAAGCCTCTCACCACCGTCGATGGTCTTGGGTATCTCAGATGGCAGCAGCGACCCACTCCGAAACTGCACCAGTGCCGAGCACAACTAGGACTTGACGACAAACATGGGGAAGAGCAGTCGATGGAACTGGAACATCCATTCGCGCGATCGTCTCGGTGACCACACGGCGGCGCGATACTGCCACTTTCGGGAGTTTGTCGAGATAGAGATCGTCGACTTCGACTTGGTGCGGTTTAGCTTGGTGCTGAGCACCGACACTAGGCGTGACGAACTGGGCGCGCACGAGGAAGCGCCAGCGCTTGTCCGGTCGGCACGGACGGGATCGTTCGTGCGGCAGTTGGAGCGGCTGAACGGAATATTCGACTCGGCGGCGGCGACGTACGCTCTTGACGAATCGCCCGAGCTGAAAAATTGGCAGGAGGCGCTCAAGAGGGAGCAGGAAGCTCGTGTGCGACGATACGATATGCTGGTCCAGCTCGCTTTTTACACGGCCAGGATTGGAAGTACGTTCATGTACGACTTGCTGCCGACCGAGCAAGGTCAGGAGGTGTTACTTTTACTCCACGGAGGGCTAAATGCTGCAACCAATGATGGACTGATGGACGGCAAGTGCGGTACTGGCGCTCTCGAACATGTCGGATAACCCGGCGAACTTGCTCAGGTGTGTTGATGCCAGCTGTATTATGCTGTTGGCCACAGTTGTTCGTACCGGCGACGACCCAAGCAAACACCTTGCGGTACCGATTTTGACGAGACTAGCCAAAAGCTGTTGACCCAGACGTGATCAACGTTCTGGTCAGCGCAATTCCTCCGTTGGTGGAGCACGCGCAGCGCGGTCCCGATATGGAGAAAGAGGATGTGGCTGTCACTCTTTCGTTGTTTAGCAACAATGAAGAACTGAAGCATCATATCGCTGCAGCAGGCAGCATTCGTGCTCTGATTGTCTGGATGAATGGCGGCAGCGATGCACTCAAATGCTATGCGGCTGCGACGTTTTGAAATCTCACGTGCCACATCCACGAAAACGGACTTGAAATTGCGGCGGCGGGGGCGATCCCTCTCTTGGTTGAGCTCTTGGTCAAGGGAGCAGACCTTCAAAAGCTCTCTGCCGCCGGAGCACTAGCGTTTCTTGAGATTGATATGCCAACCAAGGCGACTATTGCAGAGAATGGAGGTGTCGCCATTCTGTTGGAGTATCTACAACTAGCGGTTGGTCGTGACAAGGAGGATCCACTGGCCGCGTTAGCGAACCTGTCTGACGGTGGTGGAGTCTTATTCCAAGAGAGCTTTGCCAACGCCGGTGGCCGCACGATTCTGCCCCAACTATTGACCGAAAGCGACGACGATCGATGCAAAGATCTTGTTTGCCTTATCTTGTCACGATTGAGCGATCTACCGGCGCTGAACGCTGCCCAAACAGCGGAACGCAAGATCCGGAAGCTGCTGTGGACGAGCGATCGAATGGATTGCTCTAGTATGGGTCGCACTGGTGCTATCGAGAGTGGAACTGCATTACCCTCCAGCCCGGGCGACCTTGTTGTGTGTTAATGCCGCACTTGTGCTTCAACGGATTGTCCGCAGATCAACTGACCATCAACTCCAGGCAACTTGACGACTATAGCAACGCTCGAGAATGACAGAACTATCCAGCTCCCGAAGCTTTCCGTCGGGGTGAGATGGTGGAAGCGGAGCACGACCACCTGTATGGCCACCGTTTCAACAGTCTTTCGGCTCGTTCGTGCGCTCCGTACTCGGCTACTGGGGCTTGTCGGATCGGTTGCTCGACGTTTAGCCTCTTTCGCGAGCGTCCGTGATCCACAATTTTGCCTCATGATGATGGCTGCTGGAAGCTGCGACGCCTCGACTCTGCCGTAGCGCCTCGACTCTGCCGGCTGACGTTGGCTGCCGGATGCTGCAACCCCTCGACGAGATAGCCTCGGAGCCAGACCGTGGAGGGAACAACTTGCATAGCCTGACGAGAAAATCCACCCTGATTGAGGTGTGGCGGCGCTGATTGGCAGTCTCCGAACCTGTGACACGCATGGCGACAGCTGGCGTGATTCGTCGCGGAGATTAACGAACAGTGACTAAACGACAGTGGTACTACACGCACTTGTCGCGATCCAATTTGCACAGCTCCTCCCTCGTGATTGCACTCTGCTGTTCAGTATGCTGCTGTTATTGCTCCATTGCCAGCTGCCGGACGATCACCAACGCACTAGGTCGTTTAATGCCCCTTCTTCTTGGTCGTCCAACAACTCGACGGTCTTAACCGAGAGAGTTCACGGACGGCGCGAGGGTGCCAGCAACTCGAACAGCCAGTTTGGTTTTCTCCCCACCCACAAAACCACATTCAGTCTTCGGATGGAGAGCTCGAGCAGACGCCGCCCCCGCCCCGTCAGGCCAGACCTTGCCGTGGTGTTGCTGTCGCTCTTCCACGCGTCGACTGTTGTCGATGCGGCCAAGGAGTACGTGACCAAGTCTGGTATTCTCCCGTGGGTCGATCCGGCGACGCCGGACGACTACCAGACGTACAAATCGTCCCGCGGGGACACATGGACTTTGGTCATGAGCGACGAGTTTAACACGGCTGGTCGCAGCTTCGAGGCCGGCGAAGACCACTTGTTCACCTCCATCGAGAAACCCGACGGTGTGAACGCGGCGCTCGAGGTCTACTCGCACAACATGACATCCACCAAGTGTAGCGGCGACGACTGCTACTTTCAGATTGTCGCCATGGAAGACAACATCTCTCTCTCCATCTGGAACGACTGGA
>JAADXC010000794.1:0-10418 GCA_023336425.1 Phytopythium cucurbitacearum (nom. inval.) | reverse complement strand
GCATCGAGTCGACCACGTCCTCCGACCCAGCAATTCCCATGCTCATGTAGAACCGATCGCTGAGCACCGCGAGAGTCGCTCTAGCCGGTTGGACAGTCTGCAGCTCGGCAAAGATGTCGTCTAATGCCTCGTACGCCTAGCCTAGACTTTAGTATCCGCGTCTCGAATCTGCGGCTCACAGTCGACGTTCGATACTCACGTACCCGCGCGATCTTGGCCGTCGTCTGCCACCAGCTCTGCGACGCGAGCAGCGCCTGGTGCGGTGTCGCCTGCTCCTGCTGCCTGTCGTCGCCGCCGCCGCTGCCGCTGATGAGCGACAGGAACGCCCGCAGCTCGCCGTGCATTGCTGTTGGCATTGATAGGAGTCGACGTGGTGCCGTTAACGGGCTGGTGGTGCTGTTGCTGCTGTGGCGGTCACGACCCGTCCCATTGTGTTGCCTTCACTCGGCGAAGCCGATCGGAAAGATCGGGGTCCAGAAACGTCAGGTCTGAAGCAAGCGTTTGTTCCCTAGTTCTCAACTACTACCCTATTCCTGCCAACGGATGTGACGGAGTCCCGACCGATCAGCAAGATGCCCTTCATAAACTCCAGCGCGACACCGTGGAATCGACGAGCTCGACACGGACCGTGTTTGCTGTTGCTACCATTGTCATTGTCGCCACCCCTCATCCAAGGCGACTACAGCCTCACAGTATCTAGACAGGTGACAGCTGCACAGCCTCATCGATTTTCAACCTCGTGAACGCTCCCAAGCTACCTGCAGGTCAACCTAGTTCTGCTACTCCGCCGCAGCCAGGTGACGACCGCGCAGGCGGTACAGGTGGTCCTCCGCCGGCAGCTCCGGCACAAACTTCACGATGGCATCGATCTCGCTCTTCACCTCCGGCGTCAGCTTGTCCACAAACTCGAGCGCCTTCACCGTCTCGTCCAGCTGCGTCGAGTTGCGCGCGCCAAGCAGCACCGTTGACACGTTCTCGTTCGAGACGCACCAGGCGATCGAGAGCTGGGCCATACTGCAGCCGACCTTGTCCGCCACCGACTGGAGCTCACGGGCCTTGGCCACGTTCTCGGCGAACTTGGGAGCAAACAGACTCTGCAGGTACTCGTTCGCGAGGCGCGAGTTCGTCGGCAGGTCGCGGCTGTACTTTCCTGTGAGGATCCCCGACGCCAGTGGCGACCACACCGTCAAGCCCAGCTTGTACTTCTTGTACAGGTCCGCAAATGCGAACTCGACCTTGGAGCGCTCGAACATATTGTACTGTGGCTGCTCGACGATCGGGCGGATGAGTCCGAGCTTGTCGGCGACGGCGCACGCCTCGGCGATGTCGGCGCTCGACCACTCGCTGGTTCCCCAGTAGAACGCCAACCCTTGGTTGATGATGAAGTTCATGGCGCGCACGGTCTCCTCGATAGGCGTGTACGGCTCGGAGCGGTGGCAAAAGATCACGTCGACGTACTCGAGCTGCATTTTCTTGAGCGAGATGCGGATACCCTCGACGAGGTGCTTGCGACTGACACCCTGGCCGTTCGGTCCGCACTCGGTGAAACCCTTGGTGCCAGCGAAAATCTTGGTGCTCACGACGAGGTCCTCCCGAGTCCACACGCCCTCGTTGATCCCCTTCACGATGGCATCGCCCATGAGTTCCTCCGAGTGGCCCCAGTTGTAGCACTCGGCCGTGTCGAAGAAGTTGATGCCGTGGCCGAAGGCGGTCTTCATGAGCTCGAACCACGCGTCCGCCGTGTACTCGGGCCGCGCATCCATCCAAGCGCCGAGCGCGAGCTTCGAAACGAGCAGTCCCGAGTCGCCGAGGAAGCGGTAGGTCATCTTGGTCGTCGAGGCCATTGCTGTCGCGTGCGAAGTGCAGGTTTTGATCGACTCGAGTTGGTTCGAGACAATTGGAGAATGAGTCGATCTGCCGAGCTGCCGCCAGCGGGAGCTGCCTCATATCACACACGAGCTGGCAATGGAGCTAGTGCCGAGTTGATCGGGAAGCCGAGCCCGTGTTAACGCTGGCCCGGCGTTGACGCTCCAACACCGGCGCCTGGAGCGTCAACGACCTGATACCGTGAGCATCACTCTTTTTGCTATTGTCGTCACCATTTGTGGAGCGTCATCAAGTTGACAGCGTCAACAATCGGTTTGCCCATCGTCTTCAAAGCATTTTGACCAATCAGGAGCATGTTCTGCCCTTGATTCTCGCTCCTCGCTGACACCTCGGGTCTCGCGGATCAAGCAGTCCCCTCGGCGCTGCGCCACGCGGAGACCATGGCATTCCCTCTGCCCGACGACGGCGAGCTGATTCCTCTGGACGAAGTCTTCGCGTTTGTTGACGCCGTTGATCCGCCCTCGACCACCCCACACCAGCGAGCGGACGCCGCTGCGAGACAAGTGTCAAGCGCCAGTCCAGACACCACCTGTCTCGATTCAATGCAGCAAGAGCCTGAAACAGTCGCTGTCATGCCGAGGCCGAAGAAGAAACGAGATAGACAAGCGTACTCGACCCGGCGCGGCCGAATGAAGCGAGCGGAGATCGATGAGCTGCGGGGGGTTGTGGCGCTGCTGGAGGAGCGACTCGAGGCACTGAAGCGGATTCGCTCAGGACCGCCAGCGCTAGTCAACCTTGTGGGAGCGCTGGGTTCGAACAATTTGGGGACCGGGTGGGAGCAATGTGCAACAGAACAGGCACGCGAACGCCAGCGCGCCGAGCTCACGAACCGACGACTGAAACGAATTTTCGGGAGCCAAGCGAGAGTCAACAAGTCGCTGACGGGACTGCTCAACGCGCACGCTGCGTCGAAAGTACGTACATGTTAATATGTTGACTGAGCTATTGTTGTGAGGGCTCAGATCCACGATCGTTGATGCAGGCGATGGACGATTGGCTCAGGCTCCAGTGGATGAACCGTAGCCTGCCAATGGTCGATACGAGTCCAACTATCATCGCCCAACTGGAGGCGCAAGTCGAACACTACTACCGCACAATGGAACCCGCGCGCTCGCACATCCTGTCGAGGTGTGTGTCGACATCGACCACAATTAAACGGGGTCCGAGTGAGGGTTGGTACATTGAAGTTCTCGGCACCACGCCGCTCGGGTATTCGATGGAAGCAGCGACTCGGATCTTGTGGCACAACCTCAACATCAAGCGTCAGTATCCCGACTTGATCTACCGCTATGTACGACGACGTAGTAGGCACGATTTGCTATGGAGTCAATCTTATTGTATGATTGTGCACATGCGTTCCAGGTTCACCGAGAAGGCAACACCGCGATGGACAAGAACTACACCATGTACCTGCGCGGCGAGCCGAACGACTTCAGCGTCAATGGCTTGCAGTTCACCCGTAAGTTCGAGGGGTCCGAGCGCTGCGTGATCGTCAAGGCCGGCGTGATCATGCTGCCGACGCCAGGACTGATCTTCCGAGAGCGAGCGTGGATCACAATCTCTCGAGTCGACGGCGAACCGAACGTGTCCGTCGTCCAGAGCCGCTATCACGTGTACGCCGAGACCGACGGTTCAACGGCACCGGAGTTGGACGAGGTTCCGCCCGCGCGAGAGTTTATTATAACGAAGTTTGGCAGCAACTTTCGCCTGCTCGAGCTCATGATGCAGAACACCTTGCTGGCGAGTCAGCCCATCCCGACAGCGCTCCATCATGTGTAGGACAGAGGCGGTTATTACCTTCGTGTCTTTCGAGTGAATCATAAAACCGTATGAGCAGGAATTCACACTGTATTATCTCGTGACTTGAGCATGTATCGGCGCAATTGTTTGTGCCTTTGACTCGCAGTACGCTTGGTGGGCAGCTGCAAATCGATAGGATGCTGTGCGAAGGCCATCGCTGTTCGCTGCAGCAGCTGAGACCTCAGTGGGTCATGTGCTACTGTGCTGGAGCGTCAACACGACCCAACCGTCAACAAGGCAGCTGGTCACAATGAAGTATGCAGGAGCTTGTCTGTGCAGCGTTGGAGCGTCATCACAACGTTCCCGTGAGCATGTCCACTTCGCAGCGGTGGCGGTTGATATCTCATGACTTCGATATCCACAGCCTCATTCTCTCGAGTCATTTCCGATTTCTTTGCCTTGGAGTTCAACCTCATCCGGCCTTTCGACCCTTGCTAGCATGTCTGCTCCAGCTCCCACCAAGATGACCTACCGCTTCCTCGGCAACACGGGACTCCTCGTGTCCAAGATCTCGCTCGGCGCCTTCATGGTGCTCGACGAGCGGTCGACCGAGGAGCGGTGGTACGAGCTTATGGTGCACGCCTTCCAGCACGGCGTCAACTTCTTCGACAACGCCGAAGCCTACGGTCGCGGGGAGTCCGAGAAAATGGTGGGCCGCACCATCCAGAAGGGAATCACAGAGGGGATCTGGACACGCGAAGACCTCGTCATCTCGACCAAGATCTTCTTTGGACTCAAGGACGGGCCGAACCACTACGGCATCAGCCGCAAACACCTGGTCGAAGGAACTGCGGCGTCGCTAAAGCGACTGCAGCTCGAGTACGTCGACCTGCTCTTTTGCCATCGACCGGAGCCGTACACTCCGATCGAGGAGGTCGTGCGCGCTATGAACTTCCTCATTGACCAAGGCAAGGTGCTCTACTGGGGCACGAGTCAGTGGCTCGCCGTCGACATCATCAAGGCGTGCGAGATCGCGGACCGCCTCGGGATGGCGCGGCCGGTCGTCGAGCAGCCCAAGTACAACATCTTCGACCGTCCGCGAGTCGAGAACGACTTCCTCGTGCTGTTCGACGAGTACAAGCTCGGGCTCACGACCTTCTCGCCGCTCGCGTACGGCATCCTGTCGGGCAAGTACACTCACGGCAAGCCGGACGGGTCGCGGTTCACGACCGCCATGTACAACCGCTTGTCGCCCGACTTTGAGCAGCGCGTCGCCAAGACATTCGCGCTCAAGGAGATCGCGGGCGAGCTCGGGTGCTCGCTCGCGCAGCTCGCCGTCGCCTGGTGCGTGAGCAACGAGAACGCGTCGACCGTGATGCTCGGCGCGCGGTCGGTCGAGCAGCTGAGCGAGAACCTGCAGGCCATCGCGTTCGTCGACCTCATCACGACGGAGGTCAAGACGCGCATCGACCAGATCGTCCAGTACGTCCCGGAGCGCGCGGCGACCGACCCGCTGGCCACCACACGCGGCAAGTTCTTGTAGAGGAGGAGGAGACTGATTGAGCCAATTGCACTGAGATTCTCAAATTCTCTCTCATTGATCTGGTCAGTATCGTAATTTACGGTTTCTTGTTTGCTGATCGAAAAGAATGTCCGACGACAATTTGTGTCCGACCATCGTTCACAATCCACAACCCCCACCCTCGATTGAGTGCCCGTCACAGTCGGATCTCCTGCATTTTTTGAAAAGGCGAACCCGGGAAAAGGAAAGGGCGTGAGCGGCGAGCATGGTGCTCCCGCTCGAGCTGCGCACAACGCAGGAGGGCGTCATCTGGCCGCGCCGGCCGCTCATCAGCGCGCGCGGCCTGCTCTCGAGCGTGCGCAACCTGCCCTTCAGCTCACACGACAAGCGGCCATCGCGGTTCCGCGCCGTGGCCTTCAACGCGCCGGGCGACATCCTCGCAGCGGTGGACGAGCGCGGCCGCGTCTTCGCCTTCTTCGTGGCCGCCAACCGCTACGCGCTCGTGCAGCACCTCGG
This sequence comes from Phytopythium cucurbitacearum (nom. inval.), assembly GCA_023336425.1. Lineage (NCBI taxonomy): Eukaryota > Oomycota > Peronosporomycetes > Pythiales > Pythiaceae > Phytopythium > Phytopythium cucurbitacearum (nom. inval.). The sequence continues at coordinate 4,753 of JAADXC010000794.1, read as the reverse complement.
CGTGCCGGCGCTTGCGTGCTGCTTCAACCCGGCGCGCAAGACCGAGCTGCTCGTGACGTGCGAGAACGAGACGGTGGGTATCGCTCGGGATCGCGGTCTTGATGTTGAAAAGGCTAAAAATCTGCGTGTTCTTGCTTGCCTGCTCTCTCGACTAGGCGCACTGCATCGACGTGCAGTCCCAGTTGCTGATCAGCACGCTGCGCGGCCACCGCTTCCCGGCGCGCTGCGTGTCGTTCCAGAAGTCCGGCAAGCTCGCGCTGACGGCGTCGCAGGATGCCGTGATCCTGTGGGACACCAAGGACTGGTCCCGATACCGGGTGCTCAATGCTGGCCCTGGCGTTGAGCAGGTGCGTTTTCAGTCTATCGTCGTCGTCGTTGAATGAAGCAGGAGATAAGCTGAATGGTGTGGTGTTGCTGGCTCTCGACAGGCGGCATTTGTGGCTCGAGGCGATTTGGTGGCCGTGTGCTTCCAGGACGACACCATCATGATGTGGGAGCTCGAGACGCTGGCGCTGCGGTATCGGTTTTCGCTCCCCGACCACGAGGACTCGGCGGGGCTCTGCACTATGGCGGTGTCCGACGACAACAAGGTGCTCGTGGCCAGGTGAGTACTGTTCAAGGGCAACCAACTGAGCGATGATCTTGACTGATAACGACATGTTTTTGTTTGGGTAGTGGCCGAGGACCACTGCTCTACGTCTGGGAGCTCGAATCGCAGACGATCATCCGGATCATTGAGCTGCCTGCGCCGGTCAAGGAAGTTGTCAGTGTACGTTGGATGGTGTTGTCGACGAGGAGAGCTGGCAAAAGCTGATACAACAATGCTCCTACCTACCGCAGCACGCCTTCCTTCCTGGCAACGACCGGACAATCAGCATTCTTGGCGACGATGGAGGGCTCTTCTTTTTGAAGGTGTCCGCCAAACGGCCAAAGATCAAGGTGGAGATCGGCGATCGTGGACGGACGATCACTGCGTTTGATGTCGAATGCCACGCGAGATATCTGGCGGCGTGCACTAGGTACAGTGCTTTCTCCCAGTTCTGATGCAAAAATGCAAAATACTGACATGCGGTGGACTATGACAGCGACGGGTTTCTGCTGCTGTACGATTTGGAGATCGCCCGCGAAACGGCATCTCGTTCCCACGCCTTGCGCAAGAGCAAGGATCTAGTTGATGAGGACGACAATGGCGTTGGCTTCAAGATCAGATCTGGGCTACTTCGTGATGTGTCTGCTCGAAAGACTCAGCCGAGCGTGACGGAATCCCGACCGGTTCCGTCCAAGTTGATCGACAGTTTGTTCGGCGGACCATACTCCAGACGGAGTCCTGTGGGTGGTGCGGACGGAGACAGGCGCGAGAACGCCTACACATCACCATCGAAAGCAGTTGATACAAGTGACAGCGTGTCAAGATCTGACAACTACCCTTTGACCACTGTCCACCCTCCAATCGTCAAGGCACGACTGGTGAGTCACGCAGCGAAAGCACGGTCACTGCTTTCCAACCCGGTGGAGGTGGCAAAGAACCGGAAGCGCCTCGTGGCAAGCCTCAAGTGCAATGGCTCGTACCCACGCAAGTATCGCGTGCTGGTGTGGCGGTTCTTGTTGCGATTGCCCAAGAATGAAGATTCATTTCGGTCGCTACTCCGGAAGGGAAAACACTCAGTATTTGATCGCCTGAAAGACGACTACCCGCTGCACAACGAGCGGATATTCCGGCGACTTCACCGTGTGCTCTCTGCGTTGGCGTACTGGTGTCCTGCGTTCGGCGAAGTCAGCTATCTCCCAGCGGTTGTTTACCCGTTCGTCAAAATCTTCCGGGACAACGACCTGGCCGCCTTCGAAGCGAGTATGAGCGTTCTTCTGCATTGGTGTGGTGGTTTTCTCTTCAACCTCCCGTACCCGCCTGCCGCGGTGTTAAGTGCGCTTCACGAAGAATTGGAACGTCGAGATCCGCAGCTGTACGACCATTTTATCAAGCATCGTGTCACTGCCGAAGTGTACGGATGGAGTCTACTCAAGACGATATTCACTGAGGTGCTCAACGAGGACGAGTGGATGTGTCTTTGGGATCACCTGTTCACGTACTCGGAGACTCCACAGCTGCTGGTCGTCGCGGTGTTGGCGTACCTGTCGTATTTCCGCGTGGCGCTTTTGGCTGCCACCGACCGGTTCTCGATCGAGCAGTTTTTCCACCAGCAAAACGCCATGGACATCCAGAAGTTTATGCAGTTGCTGCTGAATATTAGTGAGCGACTCGACCTCTCCCGGTTCCTTGTCGTCGACACGATTGAAGCAGCCATGGGTGAGGAGGCTGTCCAGGATCCGAGCGAGTCAAATACCGCGCTGTGGCCACTGCCAGTTGGGCAATACCCTGCATTCGGACGATACCCCAGACTCATCGTGGACTTGCAGATCAGTGTACGTGTGTTTGTATCTTTTGTGGATATCGTGTGGGTTGTGAGATGACTCATGTTATATTGGTGTGACTGCCCTCAGGAGCGCAACCGGATCGCGTTGGAGGAGGGTGTGTTAACGCAAAAACTGGAGCTCCTGGAGCAGGTCAAGAACGAGTCCGAGAGGTTACAAAATGAGCACAAGAAGTGGTTGGAGGAGAAGAGACTTGTGCTCAGCGCAGAAGAAACTCGTCGGAAAGAAGGGATCGCGGCGGAGAAGGCACGGATCATGCAGCTCAAGTCGCTCGACCACGAGACGCGGAAAGCGCGGCTGGAGCTGCTGCGTGGGATGGAAGCGTCCGCTCGTCGAACTCTGGAAGAATCGTCGAAAATGCTCCAGTCCGAGTACCACCGGTTGGAGGCCATACTCGCTGCCCAACAGGAGCGAATGGATTTCGAAATCGAGTCACGGAAGGAAGACGAAGAGCTGCAGCGGGTCGAATTGGAAACCGAGCAACGCGTCATGGAGATCCACAAACACCAAGCAATGGAGGAGAAACTGCAGCGGCTTCGTGCTGAGTTCCTCACGAGAGCCAAGCAGCAGGAGATGGAAGACATGCTCAAGTTTGCTGCATGGAAGCGAGAGGACGAAGAGCAGAAGCGCCAGGTCAAGCTGGAGTTGCAGGAGCAGGAGCGGCAGGCTCTCGCTGAACAGGAGCGACGTGTCCGCCAAGAGCTGGAGAACGAGTTCTTGGAGCGAGCGACTGCGAAGGAGAAGGAGTTCATTGAACTCGAGGCTCAGCGTCACGCTCGGAGGTACCAGCAGCAACGACATCGTCAGACGTCGTCTTCGAGTGTACCTGCGAGATCAGAGAGCATTCCGGAGGAACGAGTTAAGAACAAGGCGAAGCGGCAGGAGTGGACAGCGACTCGTTCTTCGGATGAAGAGGCGTCTCGTGTGGTAGTCACTGAACGATCGGGACGAGTTGGCGGCGAGCGCGGCTCTGAGACAGCGGATCGCGAGATCAACGCGGCATCCATCGAGAAGTACAGCCAATGGAACACTCCGACAGGCCACAACGCGACCCCATCTGCGCGGAGACGATCCAGCAAGCAAGACACCGCGCAGACATCGGGGACAGCGCACAACAGGAGTGTGTCGACGACGCGCTCTGCTGGCCGCAAGCTGGTGTTTGGCGATTCTCCAGCTGCTGCATCTCCGCGACAGCGAAGCTTGAACAGCAGTAGGAGCAGCAACGGACATAACAGCGTTGCGAGCGTCGCCATGCAGCGCACGATGGAAGAGATGCGGTTACTGGAGAAGGCGCTCGACAACATCAGCAGCAGTATGAGCAGCAGGAGCGCGAGCTTCGTCGAGGACGATGACCGCAACGCGCGATATACCACAGCCGACACGGAGTCTGCCGCACGTGATCGAATCGCATCCGATCCGACCAGCCAAGTGCCGATTTCAACGACAGGCGAGGATGCTGTCCGCACCCATATGGAGCATCATCGCATGTCTCCAGCACCGTCGCCTCCAATGACTCCACCGCCGGCCAGGACCTCCCCGTTGTTGTCACCAGACCACGGATCGCTGGCAGACTTCTCGTCCCGCTTTGACGTGCAGTCTGTGGATGCGGAGGCAGCTGCAGATGCTCATGATCATGATGTCATCGACGACTCGGTCGAGACGACTGCTCCGCTCCAGCGTTCGATCGCCGAGCTGGAGGAGAAGCTCGGCATCCGGTTCGATGAGCTGAGCGATGAAGAAAAAGAGGCGAGCGACAGCGACGGGGACGACGAGCCCATCGAGGATGACCGCGCTCGATTGCTCGCGCGCGCCAAGAGGCTGCTGGAGGAGGAGAGCTTCGACTCGGACGACGACGACGAGGATCTGTCGGACTGTTGACGCGTCGACTAGCCATATCTCGGTCCGCTGCAAGACAGGCCTCATGTCGCGCGCTGTTGCTTGGCGCCGACCCATGCGGTGCGTTTTGTTTCCCGCGCGGTCGGCGGGCATCTCCAAGCCCATCCCGTTGCAAAGATTAGAACCGTGTCAGGACGCGTTGAAGTTGAGGCTACCCGTTACCTCGATGGTAACTGGGATTAGTAATCGTGCGACCACGCGCGCGCAGAAAAAAGCCTAGGAGTTAAACACTCTGTCGTCTGTCTGTTACGTAAGTTACGAACCGACTCGACCGAACGCGAGCATACGTGTGAATTAGAACACTTAGTAATAACAGCTGTAACCGGTCGGTAGTATTTTACTTTTTTTCCTCATTCTTCATTCGTCGGCAGCATACGCCTAAGATCTTCATTCGTTAGCAGCAGTCAATACAAGCCAATTTTGTATT
>JAADXC010000793.1:0-10449 GCA_023336425.1 Phytopythium cucurbitacearum (nom. inval.) | reverse complement strand
CCCCCCCCCCCCCCCCCCCCCCCCCCCCCCCCCCCCCCCCCCCTTCACGCCCGCCCGTCCGCACAACAGGCGCACTCGGCGCTCGAGAGGGTGCGAGTCGCCACCGTGCCGAACGTGCTGCCGCCGCGAGTTACACGCGCGATTGGCCACACGGGACGGTGCGCTCGAGTGGCCTCCGGGGGGTTGTCGGCCTCGCAGCCTCGCAGCTCCGGAGCGATCGTACCTCCGCGCGGCGGACTGGCGTTTGCAAGAAAGGGATCCGCTCGTCGCGGCGATGAGACGATGACTGCTGTATCGTAAGCGGTGGACCGCCAACGGCTCTCGTTTCTGTGTTCGGGCGGGTACGCGAAGACATTCGAAGACGAATTATCCGGCGTTCAGCGCTCGCCGCAGCTCACCACTTCACTATGCTTTCAGTCCGGAGGTGGGGACTGTCGAACACTGGTCAGCAGTGTTCAACATCCAAAATTGTGTGAAATTTCCGGCCTCCACGCAGACCGACAGCATCGGACGGCGTTCAGTGTCTGTCTTTGCCTCGATAGAAGATTCCCCCTCCCGTCTCTGGGCCACCAGAGAGGCAGCTCGCCAGCAGCACATCCTGTGAACACCGTGCCGTCTTGGCCACGGCGCGATTACTGTTTCTCACAGCCCACGGCAATGGCAGCGACGAGCCCCACATCGTGTGTACACATGCACGCGTGCGCGTGACTCTTTCTGGCGCGGTCATGAGTACCAGCCAAGCCCGCAGCAACTGGCTTTCCGACGCAACCTGTCACCGATCGGCGCCACGATTCAGCAAGCACTGCGACATCCTTTGACATCCTGTGGATGGTGATGTCGACGAGTACGCGTGCACGTGCAGAACCTCTGATCATCACGATATGCTGCTGTTACTTCCTCCGTTGCTAATGTTGTGCAGAGCCTCGCTCCCCGTGTCACGGCCTCGCCACATGGCGGCCAGCTGTCTCGGCCGAGTGCCACGTCGGACCATGTGTCACTGACTGGCGCGTGCATCTCCACCGAACAGAAAGGCGACAGCGCTTCTCTTCAGATCGTTACGAAGCGCCTGCCGTGCACCTGTCGTCATGCGCTCGACGGAGTGAGCTCACGGCGCTGAACGGCAGTGCCAAGAGATTCAATATGCGTTTCTTCACCGATTCTTCAACTTCAAAGTCTGTCAGCGATACAGGAAGCACGTCTCGGCGTTAGTCGCGCTCCGACCGCTTGAACAACTCCAAGACGCCGTCGGATTGCTCGCCAGCATTCACTTTTCGACCACAGTGTCCTCGCGGTTCAGGTACTGGAGCATCGAGTCCTCGTACACCTTGACGTCCTCAAACCCCACCACCTCCTGGAGCACGAACGCTGCGTGGGCAGCCCGAATTCCGCGCTGGCAATAGGTGATCACGGGCTTCTTCTTGTCCAGACCCAGAGAGCCGACGAGCTCCGCCTCCAGCTCGTTCTTGGACTTGAACCGGCCGTTCGACGTCATTCCGTTGACCCAGTTGAAGTTGACAGCCCCCGGAACGTGTCCTGTCAAACGGAAGCGCGGTTAGTAAGGTCAACGACCGTGCTGACCGTGGAACAGAGCTCTCATCCCACCTGGACGAGCGTTGCCGGCGGGGTTTTGGCCGGTGTATTCAGCCGGCGACCGCGAGTCCAGGAACTGGACGCCGTCGTCGAGTCCCTTCTTCACAGCGTCGAGACCGACCAGAGCGTTGGTAGTCGAAGTGAAGCTGGATTTGGTGTTAGCGCATCAATCTAGTGATTCAACCAAGTGGCAGCAGACGTACCTCCACTTGGTGGTGGCAGGCGGGAACGAGCTCGGCACACTGGTCTCAACCGCTCCAGTGTCGGCGACCCACTGCTTCCAGCCTCCGTCCAGAACCTGCACCATGGGAAATCCAATCCCGCACATTAATAACATGTCGGCAGTAAACGAGGAAGGTGGTGCGTCCCACCTTGAGCTGCTCCTTGGGGAAGCCAAAGTGGCGGAACACCCACCACATCCGGATTGCTTTCTGCGACCAGCGGCAACACGTTAGCACCACCCTTCGCCGCTGTGGCCGTCCACTCGACCAGCACTAACCATGCTCGCATCGTCATCGTAAAACACAAGCGTCGCGTCAGCGTCGAGCTCGAGACCGTCCACCACGCTCTCGAACTGCTCCTTGGTGATCACGCTCGTCGTGTTGGGCTGGGGGTTCTGTCCAAAAGCAGCATCCATCAATACACTCGCCACAAAACGCACAGCAAACGCGTCTAGCCGGACAGTCACGCACCTTGAGTCCCGACGCGGCGACTACGAACGGCAGCGCGCCAGGCGCGTGCGCGCGGCGGTAGGCCGCCTCCTGCTCGCAGTCGAGCAGCACCAGCTTCTTGGCGCCGTCCCCGCCGCCGCGCACCCACGCACTGTCGACCACGGCCGAGAACAGGCGAGCGGCCACACGGCCGAGGTCTGAGCGGGCAGCAAGCGCCGAGGCGCGGGGCAACGCCGACCGCATGTGGTGGCGGCTCAACATCGTCAGCGTTTCCTAGTCAAATTGCTCGAGTGAGGATACTGGAGCAAGAGGATAAAACCTCGATTGCTAAAACCTCGTTGAACTTTTGATATGTGTGACGTGTGATCAGAATGGATCTGCCTATTGGCCAATGAAACGCATGGATTTGGCGCCATCACTTCAAGCTGCAGCTTGGGATCAGGTCGACTCCGGACGAGATCGTCGAGCTTGCAGCCTGGAGACGAGTGCACGTTGCGTCGCCTCCAGTGCGTGCTGAGGGGTCGAGCAAGCGGAGTTAACTGGAGTTTCTCAGGTGGTTGCTGTGACGCTGGTTGCTACGCACCTGGTGCTGCTGGATTAGGTCCTTGAGACTGTCCACCGACTCGCCTCCCAGTCGATCGCCCTTGAGTTTGCCGATACTGATGTCCACAAACCAATTGACCTGTTAGCGAGTGTATAGGTGAGTGTTCCGCAAGGCGAGATGCCGTTACCATTTCTGCTGCTCCGACAAGGTTGTTTCCAGGTCGGATAGGTGGCGGCTTGCTTGGATGGCGAGTGAGCTGTCCAGACTGCAGTGCTGTATGCAATCCATTCCAAGTCAGCCTTCGTATTTGCCATCGATGATCATGTGTCTGCGCTCACTAATGTAACGAGGAGCCACGCAAATGAGATCAGCAGTGCGTTGGTGACGCTGCAGGCGGTCACCGTCGAGATCATTTTCTCTACAGCTGATGACAGCGATACGCTCTCGTTGCACCTGGGTCATACAGAGGACTCGTTACGACTACCCCACCACGTCACACAATGAAGCATAACTGGCTTGCCCGTTTTCGTTCTGTAGCAAGGTTAGACTGAGCTGGAATGATGAGGGCGACCCGATCCCCCAAATGAGAATCGCTAGCGCCATGCAAACACTTGCACCGATGACCTAGAAAGCACGTTGAAAGCAGCGTTGGGAACACGTATCAACACCGGCAGCGGCTGTATACCGTGCTTCCAAACACACCAGTCGTCGAGACGCATTATGTCCAGCGGCTTTGTCGTCCAATGTCGCGGTATCCTTGCAAATGTGCTTCGCTAGAGCGATGAAAATACCAGTATCCGAGCTGAAAATGTAAGGGAACCTCGATGAAAACCAGTTGTTAACGATGCAAGCCAGTAGAGATGAAAGGATATTTGAAGCAGACGAAAAAGAGCTGGCGCGATCGATTCGTGCCGACACTGATGGAGCACAGAAGCATTTTGCCCGCGCTCGACTCGTGGTCGGACGCACCAACGAGCTCCACTGCGTTCATCCAGCAGAAGCCCGCGGCAATCCCGAGAAACACCATCGCGAGGATCCGCTCTGCGTCGTTGGATAGCAATTTCCACAGCGAAACATCGCGGTCGGAACCTCGAGCCTTGTTCCCTGTACTATCATGCCGATGAAACGCAAACGGATGCGAACTGCGGCGACGCAGCATTCCGAGGAGGTTCTGAGCGCCACCTCGCATGGAATAGAAGTCTCCGCTGATGGCATTCTCGGCAATGTAGCTGACTTGCGTACTGGTGGTATTCAGGATCGGGACGCCGCTCCAGCTGTCGCTGTCAAACAGGGAGTGGATTTGGTCCGAGGTCATCGCGTTCACGCGGCCATATTCGGCATCGCTTGCGCTGTTATCACTTCCAGGAAGGCGCTCTTCGCCGCTGTAAGGAGGATTCGTACTCTCATCGTTGGACATTGGGCCGCTGTTGATGTCGCCGATTGCAGCAGGATCCATGATCGTTCTGCACGATGAAACTCAAAAATCGAACAGTCGCTACGGTTTCCAACGTTTGGCGCTAGTTCAGTTCGCGCAGTACGTGTGTACAACAACAATTGAAACGGAGCTCCAAGTTGAGTTTGATTGGCATCTGCTTAGAGGATGACATGAAACCTGAACGCAAGGATGCTTGGAACGGACGCCGAAGCATTCACTCGATTGCGTGGATGGGATACCGCTTGCTCTCCCACTCAAACTCGCCAACCACAAGCGGCTGACTGTCGGCTTGGTCTCCGCCGGCAGTATCTCCGGCATGTATTTCACCGATCTCCATGTGCTTGGCGAGCTCGACAGCGAGTTGCGAGCGAACCAGCGCGATGCCCTCGTCGCTTCCCGGACTGACGTGTCGTGTGCGAACGTCGTGGTACAAGCGACCAGTGGAGAGCGACATGCGCAATGTCTCGGGGTAGAACGGCATCTTCAGCTCGCCTCCACCGAACGCGAACTGCCACTCACCGGTCTGCGGGTCGCGCGCCAAGTTGTCGAACACAAGCGGGCGATCGGCGCACTTGATGAAGTTCATCTCCTTCCCGCACGGCGATTTGTACGGATACTCAAGAAACGCCGCCAGGTCGCCAGGGGCCGTGGCAGCATCGTTGCGCTGCAATTGCGAGAAGAAGAAGCGCAGGAACTTGGCACTCTTGAGCGACGTCGCGATGTTCTTGGGTCGCGTGTTCTCCAGGAACAACCGACCCTGAGCACGCGCAAAACACCCCACACTCAATCAACTCTCTGGCCACTAACCGCTCAGCGACGAACTAGCCCCGAATACCTGCAAGTCGACGTAGTAGAAGTACCGCCGGTGCTCCGCCTGCTCGTCGTAGAACTCCTCGCTGTCGATGATGCACAGTTAATGATTGGTTTGCTTCTGATCGCGGCATTGCTGCGCTGTACCTTTTGATGTCGCGCAGTTGGCGAAGCTCGAGATACTTGTCCTCGTCAACCGCATCCGTGCACAGGCAGCGGCGCGCGCCGCGTTCTCGCCACAGAGTTTGGCGCCATCGCCTGAGCGGCGACCTAAGCGCTAGCATGAACGAGCTACGGTTCCCTCGATCAATTTGATAGGGATGTCACTCAAATGGTCTCTTTTCGTGTTTGTGACGTGTGTGGAGGCTCAAGCAACACTTCAACTTGCCACACTTGCCACGATATGGACGGCGGGCAAGAGGACTGGGCGTCAGACTCCTCGGCGTCCTCGGCGTCGTCCCTGGCATCCGTCGGGTCTACAACGAGCACAGGCATCCCTACGCACAGTGGACCGGTCGGGACTTCACCGTCCTCAAAGCCTGGGGCTATCGAAACCGCTGCGTCTCCAGCTTCCTCACCAACAAGGCGACCGCGACGCGCAAGCTATTTAGGCTCGCTGTCCGAGTCCAGTTCGATCGTCGGCGCGTACAAGAACGCTCTGCAGCAAGCCTCTGCTCTCGACGCAGAATTGGACGTCGATGACGACACGGTGACGGCGGAGACGCGGCGACGCCACGACGAGTCCAAGCGGCGCGTGGCGCTGGCTGATGGGACGCAGCTGCTGCTCGCCAAAGCCCACGAGCTGAGCGCCGAGGTGGAGGACATGCCGCTCTGGGTGCACGCGTGCATCGTCCCACACAGATGGCGGCGCGAGGCGCTGGAGTTGCTGGAGCCTGTCTATCGCCAAATGACGTTCTGCCGCGACGAGCTAGTGGGTGGATGGGAACTGCTGCTGCCGCCGTTTGACGCGCCGAACGTAGAGGAGTACGATCGCCGCTATCAAGACTTGAATCGCAGCGTCGCGGCGCTCGAGCGTGCCATCATCGATATCCAGACCCAGTTCATAGAGGGAGAGCGGACAGTAGCGGCCAAGTTCATCCAGCGGTGGTATCGCCACCGCCTCGCTAAGGTCGATGACAATGGCTTGGATGCTGCAAACCGATCAATCACAAGACTAACGTGTATTTTTGTGGCGGTGGTGGTGGTGCAGCGCGGATTCTACACAAAGGTGTTGAAGATCAATCGGCGGCACCGCGGCCTCATCCCCGGACTCTTCGACTCGATTCAAGGCAAGTCCAAGCTGACCGTTCGTCGGGGAGCTCACACTGCAACACTCGAGTACCCAAGCGCGAGCCAGGACTTCGGCTTCATGGACGGCTAAGCAACGGCAACCTCAACGACGAAAGGAACAAACAGGCGTGGCGTTTCTTTTTTCTTTATCTGAACAACACCCACAAATGCTCGTCGATCTCGACTCATTGTCCAGCGACTTGCAGCGGTGGCACCACCCAAGATGCATAGATAGACGACAGACCGCGTGGCAGCAAGGTCACGCGATGGCGCGATGCACCGGCGCGTTTATCTCTTGACGCCCTGGTTGATGTCCTTGGCGAAGAGGTCGTCGAACTGGCGCGACTGGTTGATCGGGTTGCGCTTGAGATTCGCCATGCGGAAGCGGAACTGCCGCCACGACGAGCCGCGGTCGTCCTTGTGGTGCAGCGTCGTGAAGCGCTCCTCCTTGTTCACGTACACGTCCGGGTTGCCGAACATGTAGCGCGCAGCCACGCCCGTGCCCATGCACGAAGCCAGCGTGGCGATGAGCACGACCGGGAAGGTGGCGCGGTCAGTCAGCCACAGCTTGGCGACGCCGAGACCCGAGCGGGCAGACTTGTTCAGGGGTGCGCTCATGGTGAGAGAGGAGGCAGATAAACCCGCGCTTCCGGTGGTCTTGGTCGTGAACTGGGCGGCTGGTCGCACGGACGCAAATGCTGGAATGAGCGGCCGGACACAGCGCATTTCTGCGGACCGGAGGCGCGCGCCGATCGCCCGGGCGTCGGTGGCGGCCATGAGCCGCAAAGACACGAGCGTCCTGCCGCTAGATACGCACCGCGGACAGTCTCCATCGAGAGCTCAATACTCTTCCAGCATGGCGAGCTTCCTACGGTACGGTACGCGAGGTGTTGCCATGCGCTAGACATGCGCCGCGCTTTCTCATTTTTGGGTAGGGATCTGCCTCCTAGGTATAGTGACTTCAACCTGTTCTGTGTTTGTCGAGATGGTCCGATTTGCAGTCAGCATCGCAATACCAAAATTGATAGTTCTTAAACCGAGGGATCAATTTTGGTTTCTCCGTTTTTCTTTTTCACCGAGGTTCAAGGGATGGGTTTTCCTTGATCTGGCCCGCGTCGAGTTTAGGTAAGGCAAAAAGCCTCCCAATTCGGTGGTGCTGTGTGAGCAGAAACGATCGTCAGTCACATTAGCTGATGTCGATCGAGTGCAAAACACCGCGATATACAGCTAAAACGAAGGTTTAACGGGCAGACGGGTTCTAATACGCAAACTTGCAGACCCGGGTCAGTGGCCCATGTCTGCGTGACTTTGAAGTCGAGCCGACTGGCGCATTGGCTTTCCACACCAGCTTTGCGTCTCTTTGCTCTTTGCAATGGGCGGCAGGGGCGGGGGCGGGACGACGTTGTTGGTTGGTGGGTGGGTGGGTGGACTAGCATTCGACCTAGCGGTGCTTCACGTCGGTCCATACGAGTGGGCGGTCGAGACGGACATCGCTGAGCGTCGTTTTGCTTGCCTGTTCAATTCGCAAGCACGGCATTTTAGACCGCCAGAGACGGAGTATATTGCGTCCTAGCGACTTTGACACTCTTTGTTGATCACGCCATTGATATTACATAGCTTCACGCTATTGCTTGCTTTCAGACCGATTGGCGGTTTGTCAATTGAGTGCTCGTAACAGAATGCAGCGCAGCTTTTTAACGGCGCGATCTTTGCTTGGGAGCAACACCTCAACGATCTCCTCCGCGATGGCGGTGCTGGCGGTGACTGCCGCGCGTCACTATCGTAGAGTCGCGAGCCGACAGAAACAACATTGAGGGAGGTCGACGGCCAGCACTGGTCCCAAATGCAGCCACAGCGTGATCATGTCTTACGAAGCCATCGTTCTGATCCAGCGCTTCATTTTGAGACCAAGGGAAACGCGCAATAGTTCACGAACAATGTGTGCAATTCTAATGCTTTGGTGCAGTGGGATTCACGCAGAATATTTAGCTGAGGATTCATTTGAAAGCGACCTGTGCGAGAACCTATCTGGAGGATCAACTACGGTGGAGCACCGCTAGACCACGAGGTCGCTGCACTTGTCTCTGAGCGTCTACCGCTTGACGTCCTGGTTTTCCGCCTTGTCGAAAAGGTCGTCGAACTGCCGCGACTGATTGATCGGGTTGCGCTTGATGTTGGCCATGCGGAAGCGGAACTTGCGCCACGTGCTGCCGTTGTCGCCGTCAAAGTGCATCGAGCTGACGCGCTTGTGCTTGTCGAAGTACACGTCCGGAGCGTTGAACGCGAAGCGGATGCCCATGGCGGTGCCCAGCACGGCTGCAAAGCCGGCACACATGATCACCGGGAAGGTGGCGTGGTCCGTCAGCCACAGCTTCATGATGCCGAGGCTGGATCGCACAGACTTGTTCACCACTGGCATGGTCTCTGTGGATATCCTGTGGTGCACGAACCGGACGCTCTCGAAGTGGCCACGGAGACGCAAAAGCTGAAATGGGCGTTCCTTCGAGTGCAATGGGCCGGCCAGGAAAGTGGAGCTCGACCACAACAGTGCCGATGCAATCTTGGCGTCGGGTAATCGCTCTTCAACACGACTGCTGATGATGTTGTATCAAGGTATTTTGCAAATAAGTCAAATTGTCTAGCCCTTTATAAGCACATTCACTGGAATACAAACCGTGTGAGAACGACTCTAAATACCCTCATCAGAGACATGATTCAGATTTAATTAAAACCGTTTTTATTCTGTATTCAATTAAAACCGTTTCTCAAATGTGCCTGACATTGAAGCTCCCATCAACACACATGGTCAGGCGTCCATCGTGGTAATCACACAACATCAAAACTACACACCGCAGTACTGCGCAATGTGTATGATGCTCAGCTTTCCTGTGCGCGCTTGAACTGTTGTTTGTCCTTTTGCGCTCGGCGACTCCCAAGCGAACTCCACAGTCGTCGAATGAATCGTATCGAGATATCCGATGAACAGCCCAACAAGCCGCTACGAAAACTCGACACAAGCGCATTCGGAATATTGCACAGCGAGATGTAGTTGAGAACACTGGTGCAGTGCACACGCCACATCTTTAGTCTACCGGACAGGATCTGGATCTGGATCTGAGTGGCTCGGCCGATCTGCCAATCAGCATCGCCGACGTCTGGTAATTTGTTTGCTGAAATGAGCGAGTGTGGTCTCACATATTACCGCGAAGCCAACGGATCTGGCCAGAGTCCTGGTCGCCAGCACGCTCGATCGTCGAGGCTGTCGAGCGAATCGGTTGCCTTCGCGGTGAAGTGTGCTCTTCGATCGGCGGGCCACGCGATCTCGGTCTTCCCGCAGCAAGATGGCTATTGCCGTCCCGATTTGCTGCTATCTTGTCGCGAACCAATGCAGCGAGCTCTTCGACCTCGCGCTCGAATTTTAACATCGCTTTCATCTGCTGCTCGTAGGGATTGTATGGGCGACGCTGAAAGACTCGAGAGGACTGCGAGGAGGCTGCCTCAAGGGTGAACAGGTAGACCAGACATAACAAGGCGATCATGATTATGCTTGTCAGCAGCATTAGCCGTCGATCGCCGCCAGGATATATTATGCCGTCCAGCCTCCAACCCTGCGCCATCGCGATGATACTCTGGCGAGGCAAGTATGACAATGACGATCGGAAACCATGTTCAGCGCGACACCACCAGCATCCGCGTGTCGTCAAAGTTCTTGAGGCACGTTCAATGCGAGGCTAGTCATTCGAAATGGAGTTGTTTCCCGTTCGGTTTCTCAAGCTGAATCTTTCCGCACGCCTATCACTGCGCTGAACTGCATCTTTCGTGCATTCGGTCGGTGAAAGGGTAACTGGGATAGGCCGCTTCGACAGTAACATGCAGGTCGTGACCAGATGCTCCGCTGTTGGTTTCGATCAGGAACCTGTTCAGGCGTGTAGGTAGGTTAGGCTGGCGCCGTCGTATGTGACTAAGATAGCAACTTCAATCGAGGTGCCTTCGCTGCAACAAACACAAATGTGCGCGCCGTTCCCTTGACAAGTTCGCCTGGCGAACTCTGTTGCAATCAAGCCGACAGACTCGCTACTGGCAGGCGAACGCGTCAAAACTCAACATTG
>JAADXC010000792.1:0-10449 GCA_023336425.1 Phytopythium cucurbitacearum (nom. inval.) | reverse complement strand
GGGGGGGGGGGGGGGGGGGGGGGGGGGGGGGGGGGGGGGGGGGGGGGGGGGGGGGGGGGCAACGTACTGGTTCATCTTGACACAGCACGAGCGAGAACAGGGACGCGACTTGCCGACCCACGCTGCGTGCGACAGGAAGGCGCCACATCTGAACCGACCGCAGTGACATGCGCGCGTTGACGATGCCTACGTGGACACCGCGAGCATGTGCTTCGCTCAGCAGCGTCGGCCAGAGCTCCGACTCGACCCATATCCCCGCGCTGTCAACAATCGGTCAGTCCGATGGCTTCAGTAGATCCCACAGCCAACCAACGTACTAGGGCTTCCACGTCGTCAGGAAGCGGTCGACTGCCGCAGGGTGGTCCAGCGGCGCGAAGACGCAGGCTGCGCGCTGGTCATGGATGCGCTCGAGGCGGTCGGCCAGTAACTTGCGCGCTGCAGGAGTGGTCGTTGTCACCAGCACACGGGCATCGGGTGATCCAAGGCGACCGGCGAGCGCCAGTTCCACGAGCGGCAGCACTGACAGGCACTCGCCGACGGATGCGCCATGGAACCACAGCGTCACGCCGCGCGTCGGCCACTCGGCTGTGCAGCAGACAATGTGAGTTGCGGACATGACCAGCAGATAGCACCATGAGCAGCGAGCCTACCGGGCCGCTTGCTCCAACCGAAGCGCTCCGCAGCCACCGACGGCGGCACCCCACGTATCCTGTCCCTGCGTTTGACGAGGACGGCGACGAGCGGCCAGGCCGCGCGCCACGCGCCGCGATACGCCGCCAGCAGCATCGGCGCGGCCATCGCTCCTCCCATTTCGAATTGCCTGCACGGCCTCTTCTCGTAAATACTTGGGTACATTTATGCATAGAGTGCAATAAAAGGATCTATACCGTGTGAAAAACGTATATTGGCTGCATTATACCACTATATAAATAATATAGCGTGGCATGAAGGGCTATTCACGGAGTAAACCGGAACCTGTGACGAACCTGTGACGCGCGGAAATGTCTCCTCTTAAGTACGAGTTGGAGAACCTCTCATTTTAGATATAGCGACATCCAAGGTATATAGATTTGCACAGGGAAATTTATCCTTACGTGTTGTTAGGTTAGTTTAGCTATCAGATACGTTAGTTAGGATTGTGGGAAATAGATTCGTTTTAAACATCTATTAGTTTAGCGATGATGTTTTATACTTTCATTAGTTTAAGAAAGTGAACACACTGTTCACTTTCACTATATGGGCCAATCCGCGAAGCATGTGACGTGTGAAAAAGTGAACACACTGCTCACTTTTTCACACGTCACAGATTTTTAATTACGGAAATGGCCCGGATCCGTTGCAGTTTCGCAATTACTATAAAATAATTACAAGGAAAAGTGAACAGTGTGTTCACTTTTCTAAACTAATGAAAGTATAAAACATCATCGCTAAACTAATAAATGTTTAAAACGAGTCGAAATAGCCGTGTATTTGGACCGGATTTGGGAAGAAACCTTTCGGCCGAAACTGAGAATCCTTTGGAGCGCGAGCGGCCGCGACCAGCTAGTTCACCTGCAGGTCATTGCGGCTCCTCGCGAGATCCGGCCGCGTCCGCCATGATGAGCGGCGAGCCGCAGCAGCCGAGCCCCGTGGCGGCCGTCGCGGCGCCGCCGCCCGCGCCGTTCGCGCCGGTGACGGTGCGCTGGATCCCGGACGACGAGGTGAATCTGTGCGCGGGCTGCCGCCTGCTCTTCGACTGGGTGCGCCGCAAGCACCACTGCCGGTGCGCTGGCGCTGTCTGTTGAGTTGTATGGAGGGTGACGGAGCTAATGGCGCTATTGGCGCTGCGTGCAGCTACTGTGGCAACGTCTTCTGCGACTTGTGCACGATGCGCCGTAGCCTGATCCGCGAAGACCAGATCCTGAGCAACCCGGCGCGCCAGTACCTGCCCGCGAACGTGCACAACCCGCAGCGCGTGTGCGACGACTGCCACGCGCGGCTCGAGGCCGAGCAGGACTCGCTCCGTGAGTTGGAATGTCCCAGGTATTGGAAGCTCAGGACTAATGGAAATGAATATGGTGCAGGCGAGACAATGAGCCAGGCCGTGCAGTACACGGAGCTGCGCGAGGGCGGCCCGCAGCGCTTCCTCAACATGCCCTACTCGTTCACGCTGCGCGAGGAGGTGCGCAAGGCGGCCTACAGCGTCAAGAACTTCATGTACCAGGGGGTCATCAAGGACCAGTCGATCCCGCTGCCGCTGCTCACGCAGGCCAAGGGCATCGCCGTGAGTCGCTCCGCTTTCTTCTCCATCGCTCGAGTAGCTCACCACTAACCCATGCGCCATCTCTGTAGTTCCTGACGGTCATCAAGGTCGGCTTCGTGTTCACGGGCCGCATCGGCACGGGACTCGTCATCTCGCGGCTGCCCGACGGCCGCTGGTCGGCGCCGTCGGCCATCGGCACGGCGGGCGTTGGCTGGGGAGCGCAGATCGGCGGCGAGCTCACCGACTTCGTCATCATCCTCAACAACAAGCGCGCGGTCGAGGCCTTCTGCTCTAAGGGCCAGGTCAACCTGGGGGCCGAGCTTGGCATCTCGGCGGGGCCGGTCGGTCGCGTTGCCGCCGGATCGCTCGAGGCGAGTGCCGGGATGGACATCGCGCCATGCTACTCGTACTCGCACTCGAAGGGCCTCTTCATCGGCGTCTCGCTCGAGGGCTCCGTCATCCTGTCGCGTCCGGACATCAACCGCGCCTTCTACGGCCGCGAGGTCAAGGCGGCTGAGCTGCTGGACGGCGTCGAGCCGCCTCCGGTCGCGGCTCATCCGCTGTACGACGCGCTCCACGCTGCCACGATCAGGTGAGACGCAGTGCATAAGAACAGGAGGAGTGTTAACACCAGCTAACGATTGTGAGTGTGCTTGACAGTCCGGCGAACGGCCTCAACCGCAACAGCCGCAGCTCCATGGACGGCTCCTTGCGGATGAACAACTCGTTTGTCGCCAGCGCGACCACCGTGCCGACTGCTGCTGCTACGTCTGCACCGCCAGCCACAGGCGAGCAGTTGTTCTCGAACGCACCTGTCAAGATCTAACTCGCCAGCGTCCCATTGCTGGCAGACTGGGATCGAGAGAAGGAATTGTACACGAACCATGGCCAATCGCGGAGGTGGGGTCTGGGGGAGCTGATATCTATGGTGCCCGAGAAGCGGACGAATAGCACTGGATCGGTAACGTAAGAGAAGCTGTGTTTGTTGCCACCGCCTCACGAGGCCATGGCCGCCTCGAGCGCCGAGAAGAACTGTTCCTGCAGCTGCTGCGCCTCTTTTGCCTTCTGCTCGCACACAATTCCACAAACGCATCGTGAGCCTCTCCACATTCATCAGACCCACAAAAGCACGCAACACACTCGCACCTCTGCTTGCTCGGCCTGCGCCGGGGTCAGCGCCGACGCCTCGCTCCCCTCCGACACGCTCGCATTGTCCCCGGCGCTCTCGGTGTCCTCCATCTTGACGTCGGCCGCCTCGCTGCGCGCCGCTCCCTCGGCAGCGGGCGACGATGCAGCGGATGCCAGTGGCGGCACGTCCTCCACGGCGCCGAGCATGTCGGCGTGCGCCTGCTCGACCGCGCGCCGGGACGCGTCGATCGTCTGGCGGATCTCGCGCGCGGCCTCGCGCCGCTCCTCGATCTGCGCGCGCAGCATCTGGATGATGGTCTCGCGCGCCTGGTGAGGCCGGAAGGCGTTGATGAGGTTGTGCAGGTTCAGGAACAGCAGCTCCAGATCGTCCAGCTTGCCACTGCGGACATCACAATCAACACACGAGCACCGTCAGCAGCAGCAGCAGCAACACGGTCGGCAGCCAGCGGTGCCTCGCCACGCACTTGAACAGCGCTGGGTTCTTGAGCAGCACGTCCACCAGCTCGATGAAGTTGGCCAGCAGCGACCGGTTCAGCCTGAACAAATAGACATAGTTCCATCAGATGACGACCTACACCGACTCAACCTCCACTGCTGGACGCACTTCTTCATCTGCGCCTTGTAGTCCACGGGGATGCCGCCATCGGCCTCGCCCGCGGCCGCGTACAGCTTTTTGCCGTCCTGTGGGAGTAGGTCCGGCACCACGTCCTGCGTGCTGTACGGCGAGCCGAACATGTGGTACGTCGGCGCCATAGGCTCCGGCGGCGGCGGCCCGGCGTCCGCGCCAGCGCGGTACAGCTCGAAGAAGGCCGGCGGCGCCGGGAACTCGGACACGATCTCGGGCGCCTCGGGCTCGCCGCCCGCGGCCGCGGTCGCCGTCGCGGCCGTCTCGTCCGGCGGCTGGCTCATTTTGTGATTGAAATGCTGCTATAGGGGGATACAATTGTGGGTCGCTTGGACAGAAAATAGAGACCTCAATTGATATAGCTCTCAGGACTGTATCAAGGGAGGACTCTAGAAAATAGAGTCTCTCTTGATATAGCGCTCAGGACTGTATCAGGGGAGGACTCTATTTTCTAACCTCGACTCACGTGTGAATACAAGAAGCTGGGACTATTTATGGATAGCGAACTTAACCAACTCGTAGAAAAATACGCTAATGTTGACGACTAAACGGTGGCAGATCTGACCGTTGAACCGAATGACGCGAGACACCAGCGCGCTTCGCAAATGCGCCATCGTGTGTGTTTCTCAGCCGAAGCGCAGCCTTTATAAGCTCCGTCAGTAGTAGCAGTTTCGATGCAGGTTCGAATCGAGGCACCATCGTATCATGGACTGCACACTACGTTTTAGCGACTCATCAAGTGCGTTTTAGCGATACAGGATGGCTCAGCGCACCAGTTACGGCAGGCCGTTATACCATTTTTTGTGGATGCTAGCAACCCCACAAGCGTGTAGTTTACCTGTGGATCTGCTCGTGCCGGTGATGCTCACATCAGGTTAGTACGCAATTGATTGACACGCGAGCCTCCCCGCTTCCTCCGCCGGTCACTCCCGCTCCCGCCTCCGCCCAAGCCTTTGCCTCCGTCTCCAAGCCTCGATGCTGTCCGTGCTGCGTGCTCGCGCTCGCCCGGCGGTCCGGATCCCAATGACTGCGACAGCCAAAGCTCGCAGCATCAGCTCCTCGTCCAAGTCCTCTTCATCCAAGTCCTCTTCCTTCTTCCGCGACGCGTGGGAGCGCTACCAGACGCTGCTGGTGACGCGGCCGATCGTGACCAAGATGGTGACCGGCGGGGCCATCGGCGGCGCGGGCGACTTGAACTGCCAGCTCGTGCTCGAGCGTGGTAGCCACCGCGAGGGCGTCGACTGGAAGCGCGTCGGCGTCTTCACGGCGCTCAACGGCGTGCTCGTCTCGCCCGTGCTCCACGGCTGGTACATCTTCCTCAACCGCACGGCCCCCGGCCCCGCCCTCCCCGTACGTCGCCATGCATACGTCTCTGCATGTTGTGTTGCATCCATTGACACATTGACACATTGACACATTGACACATTGACACTTTGACACTTTGACTGCAGGCGCTGGCGAAGCGGCTGGCGCTGGACCAGTTCGGCTTCGCGCCGGGGTTCCTGCCCATTTTCTTCGCGGTGCTGCTCACGCTGGAGCGCAAGTCGGACGAGATCGGCGACAAGCTGCGGCGCGACTGGTGGCCCACGTGCGTGGCCAACTGGACCGTGTGGATCCCGGCGCAGCTCGTCAACTTCCGCTTCGTGCCGGCCTCGCTGCAGGTGCTCTTCGCCAACGTCATGGGCCTCTTCTGGAACTCCTACCTCTCCTACGTCGGCCACGCCGCCGTCGAGCACCAGCACACCGAGACAGAGACCGAGACCGAGACCGAGACCGACACCGAGACAGAGGCCGTCCTCAAGCACTAGACCGGCCAACACGACCAAGAACAGGCCGCGCCAGGCCCCAGGTCTCACTGAATTGACCAAAAGTGCTCTAAATTCACCAGCCTTTATCGATTACTAGGGGCTCGCGACGCCCAGCCGCTTCGAGGCGGACCGCACGGTCTTGGCGACCAGCGACGCTAGCCGCGGTCCGTGGCTGCGGCCGTGGCTCTGTCGATACTGTCCCTCGCGCGCCGTGGGGCTGCCGTCGCTGCCGTCGCGCTCGTTCACGGTGTTCGGCAGGTCCACGAGGCTGCCGAACACGCTGTCGCGCGCCTTGGGCCGCACGGGCCGCACGGTCGTGCGCTTCTTCTGGCCGTGCGCCTTGGCGCTGGCGTCCGGCGCCGGGGCCAGCGACACAACGTCGTAGCCATCGCTGCCATCACTGTGGGGGCCGAGGCGGCGGTCGCGGCGCGCGAGCTGCGCGGCGAGCGCGAGCTTGTCGGCGCGCAGCGTCTGGCAGTCGAACTCCATCTGCAGCAGGTCGGCGCGCAGGCTGCGGATCATCTCGTCCTGCAGCCGCAGCTGCGTGGCGTCGCCCTCGCCGCGCAGCTCGCGCGCCGCGACGCGTAGCGCCGCCTGCAGCGCCTCGCGCTCGCCCTGCAGCGCCAGCACCTGCGCGTGCGCGTCCGCGAGCTGCTCCTCGAGCCGCCGGCACGCGCGCTGCGCCGCGTCGAGCGCCTGCCGCGCCTGCGCACGCTCGCGGCCCGCCGAGAGCTGCGCCGCCTCGAGCGCCTCGCTCTGCTGCTGGTGCTGCGCGAGCGCGTCCAGCAGCTGCTCGTGCGCCTCGCGCGCCGCCGCCGCCTCGCGCGCGAGCTCGTCGCGCTCGCCCCGTAGCGCCGCGTTCTGCTGCGCCAGGGCCTCGGCCTCGACGCGCGCGCTCTCGAGCTCGCAACGCGCGGCCCTGCGCTCGCGGTCGCGCTCGAGCGTCACGGCCTCGAGGTGCGTCGCCAGCACCTCGACGTCCGCCTGCAGCTGCGCGCTCCGGCGCTGCGCCGCCGCCAGCGCGCTGCTCTCAGCACTGTCGGTCTCTGGGCTCGACTGTGTCTGTTGGCTTGGCTCGTGTTCGTCCCCCTCGTCCTCGAGCTCGCTCAGCGCCTGGCGGTCGTCCTCATCCAGCGCTCGACTGGATTTGCGGCTGCAGCCGTCGACTTGTGGCGCTGCGTGGACGTCAAGGGCCTTGCTGTGGCGCCGCAGCGCTGGGATGGGGCTGCGGTCGCTGTCGCTGTCGCTGTCGCTGTCGTCGCGCTGCTGGTTGGACGGGCGCGCGGCGCCGTCCTCGTCCCCCAGCAGCTCGTCGAGCCACTGCAGCTGCTGTCGCGGCGGCTGCAGGCGCGCACGCGTTGTCGCCATCGTGTGTGTTCGCTGCAGTCGCAGTGTTGAAATGCAGGACGCTGTTAGGACCTCCAGCCCCATACAATCCCAAATATAAACTCCCAGAATGTAGCCATGTCCCAAACTTCAACGCGATCAAGTTTCAAAGGCCTAAAAATACCCTAACAATGCCACCAGCAATAGCCTACTAACGACGACAAGATCCGCGGCGCGGCCTGATCCCTGGGCCGCGGCGAGCGCGATGGACGGCGGGGGCGGGGGCCGCGCGGCGCACGCGGCGCACGCGGCGGCGCACGAGCTCGCGGCGCTCGAGACCTTTGTACGCGCCGCCGTCGCGCGGCTGCCGGCTCTCAGCATCAACACCGACGATGAAGACGACGCGGCGCCGCTGGACGCTGCGCTGCCCGCCAGGAGCGCCGCGTTCCACGCCGCGTGCGCCGACATGCTGCGCGCGGCGCTGGGGTGCCTGGCGCCGCTGGCGCCGCGGCTCGCCAAGGTCGTGGCGCAGGTCTGGGAGCTCGCGTCGCTCAACGTATTCGCGGCGCTGCGGCTCGCGGCGGCGGCGCTGCGCGAGAACGCGGCGCTGCGCGGCGAGTGCGCCTTCCTCGCGGGTTTCCAGCGCGAGGCCGAGGCGCAGGCGGTGGCCGCCGCGGCCAGGCGCGACCGCGAGCTGCAGCAGCTGCGCGCCGAGCTCGCGACTGTGCGCAGTGAGCTGCACCGCACCCGGCAGCGCGCGGCGCGGCTCGGCGTCGAGAAGACCCAGCTGCGGCGCGTGCTTGGCTCGCTGCTCGACCTCGACGAGAGCAGCGAGCACGATGGGGCCGCCGACGCCGCGGTCGACGCCGCGGCCGTGGGGGCCGCCGAGGAACAGGAGCTCTACGGCGCGCGGTGGGAGGGCGAGGACCTGGAGCAGGCCGCGGCGGCGCGGCACCCGCTCGAGAGCGCCGCGGGGGACCTGGCGCAGGTGCTCGCGGCGCTCGAGGCGGGCGAGGCGCGGCACGTGGCGGCGCTCAACGCGCTCGACCGGTTCGTCAACTCGCGCGCCGTGGCGCTGCTCTGGCGCTACGGGTCCGAGGCCGAGGCGCAGCAGCTGCTCGCGCGCAGCCTGCGCTCGGTGCACGCGGCCACGCAGACCGCAGCGGTGGACGAGCGCGCGAGCGCTGCGGGCGGCGTCGAGGGCCACGGGGACGGGGAGCAGGGCGAGCTGCTGCTCGCGGCGAGCGGCGCCACGGGCCGCGCGCAGGTCGTGGCGCAGGTGCGCGTGCTGCCCGCGGGGCTGCGCGCCGTGCTGGGCTCCCGTCCGCGCGTGCTGCGCGTGCTCGAGCGGCGCGACGCCGCGCGGCTCGTGCTCGCGCTCATGCTCGAGAAGCTCGAGGCCGACGCGGCCGCGCGGCGCAGGGCGGCGCCCCGCCCGCCGCTCTTCGCCTTCCTCCACAGCGCCTTCATGGACCGCTACGGCGTCGCCTCGCTCGCCGACTACCACCTGCTCGAGCTCGTCAAGTCCGCGCTGCTGTACGCGCAGCCGCCGGCGCCGCAGTCCTCGCACCAGTCTTCGCAGCTGCAGCAGTCTCCCCAACAGCAGTCCTCCCAGCGACAGCAGCATCAGCCCTCACAACAGCAACAGTCTTCGCTGCAGCAGCAGGAGACGGCTCGCATCGCCGTCTTCGCGCGGCTGTGCGAGCTGGTGCCGCTGCTGGACAGACCGGCGGCTGCCGACGCCGACGCGGAGCCGCTGGTCGCGGGCAACCTGCACGCGACGGCGCTGGCGGCGACACTCGACCTGCTGGGGGACCTGGTCGAGCTGGACGCGGGCGTCGCGAGCCTGGACGACGTCGAAAAGCGCTTTGGCGGCGGGAAGCACGACGACACTACTGCTGACGACGCGGTGGAGACCTGGACGTGTCCGCTCGCTCGCGCGACGCTGGTCGTGACGCAGCACCTGGCGCACGTCGGGCGGGCGGCCAGGAGCGAGGCCGTCACGCAGCTCCAGCGGCTCGCGGACGACCGCGACCTGATCGCGGTGGACGCGCTGCTCTCGCGCTTCTGCGAGCTCTGGGTCGAGCTGGACGCGCGGCTCGCGACGGCATTGCGTGCGGGCTTCCGGCGGCAGCTCATGCTGCGTTCGCCCCTCGCGGTCCGCCAAGCCGGCGACGATCGAGACGCCGAGTACTCGGCCGACGACGCCGCCGTGCCGCCCCTCGAGGCGTTGATGGCCGTCGTGGGCGGCCTCGTCGACGACTTGGTCGTGCTCGCTCCGTCCGACGTCGAGGCGCTGCGTTCGGCCCTGTGGGCGGTGGTGGACGCCAAGCAGCCGCAGCTGGAGATGCAGGAGGCCGTCGACGGCGAGGCGGCGGCGGGAGACGCACGCGGACGGCTGAAGCGCGGGAAGGCCATGGACGCGCGCGAGCGGTCGAGCCGGCAGCTCGCGAGGCCGGACGTCTGCATCGGCGGCGTGGGCGAGAAGGAGTTCGTCTTCCACGCGCTGCAAGTGCTGCGCGAGCGGCGCGTGGGCCACGGCACGCGCACCAACGGCCGGCGGCTCGAGCCTCCGCCGCCACTAGTCCGCGATGATGACGAGGGCGAAGGTAGCGATGACGACGAGGCCGAGGAGCGCGAGCGCAGGCGGCGAGCCGAGCTGGGCGGCGGCGACTGGCTGTGGGTGCGCAGCGACGCCGACCGGATGCTGCGCGTGCCGCCCGAGCGACTCAAGCCTGGCCTGGCGCGCTGGCGACCCGTCTAGACAGAACGCGCACAAGACTTGGCAAACAGTGGCTGAGATTGGAGATCGATCTCAAACTAGTCCTCCTGTCGTCCAAACGCTGAGTCTCCAAATGCTAAACCACCAACAGTTCAAACAACACTGCACAGTGATGACAACGCGACACCGCTGTGCTGACGAGGGATCGCCACAGAATCACAACACTCCACCAACGCACCAGGTCCACGCACCAGCGCCTCAAACTCTCCTTCCACTCGCCACGCTCCGTCCGCAGCGATCGCTGTCCCATACAGAGCCTAGATGAAGAACATGACGCTCTCGAGCGCCTTGTGAACGTCGCAGAACTCGAGGCAGGACGAGCCCGAGCTGCTGCGAGACTCGTGGCTGGTCGCCCACGAGCCAATGCTCGACACGCCATCCGACGTCTCGTTCAGGAAGAAGCGCGCGCGCGCCGCAGCCAAGTGAGCGTAGTACACGGGAGTCGTGAACGACACCGAGCGAGTGCAGCGAGAGAACGTGTACCCCAAGTGATACGTCAGGCGCTGGATGTCGTCCG
>JAADXC010000791.1:0-10480 GCA_023336425.1 Phytopythium cucurbitacearum (nom. inval.) | reverse complement strand
GTCCTCCTGGAACACGCGAGTGTCGTCGCACCAGATCTCGCACGGGCCCTCGTGCGACGCAGTGAAGCCCTCCGAGTCCGAGTGAGCCCACTCGACGTACGTGTCCGGCAGCGCCTGCGCCGTCTCGTCCGGGTCCGTGAGTCCACACTCGATGGTCACACCGCTGGTCGAGATGAGCTGGCCGAGGGACGTCACCATATCCTTGAGCGACGAGTAGCTGCTGGACGCGAACGCCGTCGTGAACGAGGCCGTGTTGGTGGCCGGGTCCGAGTTGAAGGTGCCGGAGAAGCCCGAGGCGGACGACTCGATCGTGGCGATGTACTGTGTCGGGTCGCCGGCGGTCGAGAGGAAGGTCACGGCCGGGTTCGACATGTAGCCGTGAGCGCTAACTTGAGCCATCAGGACGGCCGCCGCCACCATGGACGAGAGGGTCATTGTCGAGGCAACCATGCTGACCGAGCAGTACTGCAAAGGAAAGAGTTGGAGCGTTCTGGCGGGCCAACGTGCGTCGACTTTGCTGCCTTGAGCGAAATTCGGATGTGCTCTTGACTGTGCTGCACGCGCACGCGCTCGACGTGCGCACCGAACGCTCGAGGCTAACCCCAACTGGATCACGACTGCAACGCGATGGATTTAATCCGGTTCGGACTGTAGGGGCTCTCAGGCGCAAGGCGTACGGAGCTCCAGCCGCTTCAACCATTGCATGAGTCAAGCTTTTGCCAATCGCCCCATTGAGTGTTCGCTAAAGTTGATTGTTGAAGTGCGCTTGGGTGTCGCGTATGGCCACGTCAACTTGATCAGTGCAAGTGGGTAAAGTCTAGGATCCTGCCCGATCACATCTGAAAAGGTGGGGACGTCGCGAGAGGTTTCTCCGCTCTCCGAGCTAAACTAATGCTAATCTCATGCTTTGATCGACACTGTTAGTCTACTTACTCGTTGGGAAGCTGCGAACGACTTTTGGCTGTGCGAGCGCTTCTGGGAGCGCATCTGTAGGATATGGCGGGCATCAGCCTGCAAAAGCGGAACGCTCTGTTGCCGAATGGTGTTCGACAGGCTACTGTCCTTTGCTCAAAAGCCGGTCAGGTCGATCCGCGAAGGTTGCTGAGTGAGCAGACCCCGAGTATGGACTCTGGATGTGCACTTCGCAATCCCAATGCGCTGTCGGCGACAACGGTTAGGACACAGTAGCAAGTGGACGACACCTCGCTCGCGCCATAGGGAACTACTGCAGTGTTCGCGTATACAAATAAGTTGAAACGTGTTTCCTTTACGGTATCGGCTCACACTGACATTCGTCAAACGACACTAGCGCATTGGGTCGGGATGACCCACAAGTCTACTGTTGCTGCTGCTTACTCGCGGGAACGGCGACGGCGGACCGTGCACTTGTCTCCGCTCGTCGACGCCGTGGTCGTATCAGTCGAGGTCGACGGAGCAGCCGTGGTCGTCACCGGCGCGGTCGTGCTGGTCGTCGTCGTCGTCGAGTCAGCGTCGCCGCCGACCGACGCGCTGTCGTCCTCATCATCCTCGTCCGACGCCGCCGACGTCGTGGTCGAGGTCGAGGTTGGCGTGGCCGTCGTGGCGGTCGGCGCCTTCGTCGTCGTCGTCGTCGTCGTCGTGTCGTCCTCGTCCGAAGCCGAGTCCGCATCAGTCGAAGGCGCAGTGGTCGTCGTGGTCGTCGTGGTCGTGGAGCTGCCAGAGCCACTGCCGGCGATCGTGATGTCGGCGCACGTCGGGTACGTCTGGTTGGCCACGGACGAGTACCACCAGAACTGCAGCGCGCAGTCGCCGGCGCTCTCGCAGCCAGTCACGGTCGTCGGGATCGTCGCCTGCACCGTGAACGTGCCGGCGGCCGTGGCGAAGCTGTCAAAGTGCGCGATCTGCGTGTCCACGTTGTACGTGATGGCACCCGCCGAGTCGGTGCTCGGCTTGACGATGCTCAGGTTCATGTAGCCCGGGTGCGGCGCCTGGATGTAGTACTCGACGTCGAACTCGACACCGGCCGTGAGCGCCGTGACGTTCATGCCGTCCTCGTACACGATGCCACGGCAACCGTTGTAGATGTTGAACGTGGCGGCCGCGGGCTGGCCCTCCTGGCCACGCTGGCTCAGGTTCTCGATCGGAGCCCACTCGAGCTCGTCGTCGCCGGCACCCTTGAGCCCGAAGAGGCAATCCTCACGGTACGTCGACGTGATCGGGCGGTAGTCCGGCACGAGCATCTGTCCATGGGCGTCGACCGTGCTGGCGAGCAGCCCCGCGCTGGCAGCGATGGCGCAGATCGTAGCAGGCTTCATCATGCTGTCAGAGTAGCTAGGAGTTAGACGGCGCGGAGGCGTGAACGCAAAACTGAGAATGCGAGCAGCGGCGATGCTGTTTCGCGTTGATCACCGCTCGAGACTGCTCACTCCCGACGGGATAGGCTGTTGCCGCTTGCTGTGGCCCGTCTGTGGTGCACTGCCGCGGCCGCCATACAAATGCCAGCAAAGGTCGGGGGATCCGAAATGAGCAGGTCCACCTGTCGCGATCGTGCATGAGCAGGTCCACATGTCGGAGCTGTCAAGTCTCTGAGCCAGCGACCGTTCTCATCTTCCATATGGCGGACGCGATCGACTGCTGTCCATGTCGACGCGGCGGCTGCTCATCTTTGCCGATTTGTTGGTCTAGTGCTCGTTTCATAGCATCGCAGCGTTCAACGCGGACCGCCAATTCCGCAAAGATCGGCAGCGGATGGAGTTCTTGGTGGTACATACAGACCTCCAGACGAACTCGGTGGATTCCGACAATCCTGTAAAGAACGACTCCCCCAGACTTCTTGACCCGCCTTTGCCGACCGCGCTCAGCAGGTTCAGACCCCAAAAGCGGACTTCAAAGCAACATGGCGATCGTCGTGTGATTGACAAGCAAGATGCCAAATGATCTTCCGCGCCTCCACCTGCTGTCTGCCACGCGCTACCCTGGCGCGACCACGAGAGCCGGCGCTTGTCCAGCAAAGGCGCAGCGATTCCTGGCGCGAGCGGCGACTGCAAGAGCGTTGGTGGCGAGCAGGCAGCTCAACAACTGGGCGGGACTGTAAAGGAGGTGCGCGATTAGAGGCGTTCGTCGACACCATCTGGCTTGCACGAAGATGGCAAATTGACGACCCTGTATTGCGGTGTTCGACGGTAAGGCGTGCTGATGCGAACAGCAAACGATCGGGCAGGAGTTGAGGCTGTTGAAGCTACTGTATGTTGAAGCAGAAAGATCCCTGAAAGCCCGCGCATGGTTTGATGCAAGAGCTTATTGAGCAATCGGAGGTGCGATACCCGTCATGAGTCTGAATTCGGTGACGGAGGTGCAGGGTGTCGAGGTCCATCGCGGTTGGATCGCCATCTACCCGATCACCACCTCAACAGGTTTGAGGCCGTGCCCAACACCAGCGTGGACCCAACGTGGTTTCCTTCGTCACCTGCATCGCTTTTGCGATCCAATTATCGCATCAACGAAGGAGCACTTGATATAATTCGAGCCAACGAGCCAGCAACGCGATCTTTTATCCTGCGTTCCTCCTGCATGGAGGATCCTCGGCATGGCACCAAGCGCGTCTGTGGCGATAAACGACCGCTTGGCGAACGACTTTGCTCGACCAGATTTGCATTTGCCACAGTTCACACCCGATCCCTCCTGTCGCCGTCCATCTTCCCCATGGTTGCGTCCAAGCTCCTGTTCGTTGCACTCATTGGCGCCACACCCGCGTTGTCAGCACAAGGCCACGGTTACTTGAGCGACCCCAAAGCCACTTTCCCCGCGACCGTGAGCGACATCACGCAGTGGATCGCGAGGATCGACGCGTCGACCAACGTTCAATGCCGCCCAATTCACGAGGCGGTTCCCCACGAGCGGATACTCGACGCTCAAGGACTACGTGAATGTCAAGATGGCGCTGATCCCCGGCGCCACCAAGGAGTGCGGACTCGCCATACCGGATGCGACGCCCCAGCCGCTGCCTGCCAAGTACGTTGAATGGTTCCACAATCCGACGGAAGGGCTCACGGAGAGCCATCACGGCCCGTGCGAGATCTATTGCGGCAACACCCGCGTGTTCAAGGATGACGACTGCGCTGCGCACTACAAGACGATCCCGGCGCAGTTCCCCTACGACCGCGCGTCGTGCCTCGGCACCAGCCACCTCACCTTCTACTGGCTCGCGCTGCACGAGTACCAGTAGCAGGTCTACATCAACTGCGTGCCGCTCGTGGCGACGTCCGCTCCTGCCAACACTTCGTCGACGACAGTGGCGACAGGCGGTCCTGCCGTGTCCACAGCGACTTCTGCAACGACGACGACTGTCGTCGTCTCGCCTGCTCCTACAACAACCGCGACGGCGTCAGCTAGCGTTTCGACACCACTTGTCACTGTCGTGACAGCACCCGCCGTCGTCTCAACAACTCCCGTCGCGACCGCCCCAGTCTCCATCGCTGTTTCGAGTGCTCCCGCGACCTCGACGACAACGGTAGAGAGGCCTGCTGCTCCATCCGCCACGACCGTCACAACAACGACAGCTTCCGCGACAGCAGCGGTGGCTGGTGATGCGACGGCTGATATTAGCTCGGATATCGTGACCTGGGACCAAATCACCGCGTTATTGCGAACGTTCGGTTTGACGGCGCCTCCTGATGCGACTGTCCAAGCCGTCAACAATCTTCGCCAGTAGATGCGACCTGGAGCTTGAGGGTCGCCTTGATCTGCAGTACTATCCGTCCACCAGTGTTGTAGTCGTTCGTGTTTGCTGCACTATCCGATCCGAAGGATGCGTCTTTCAAGTACCTCAATAAAGCTCACTCACTCGCTCACTCGCTATCCGATCCGAAGGGAACGTGTCGCAGCAGTGTCAAACAATTATTATAGGTTTCATATACATTGCCACCTCTAAAAGGAGGCTATTTCCTACATAAAAGTAGGCCTAAAGTGTAATCACTAACCGTCAAACCAATAATGCCGGGGTCCCCACACATTCGCCTGGGTGTACCGGCTGTCAACGAGCAACCTCCTATCTCATAGGGCACTCGAAGACGCTTTTCAATGCTAAACCCATCTTGGTCACGGCGTGAACGATGGATGCCAAGACCCGTAATCGAGATCGAAGATCGTCTGGACCAACATGTTCTTGGACACGTTCTGGTCGCGATTTACTGTCATATCTTGACAGCCACTGATGCTGCAGTGAAGTACACTGTAAATCTTGATTCGACGCTCGACTCCGTCCTTGCACATGTGTATCGCGAATTGATACGTCAGCTCACGACGACATTCCGCGTGCAGTTTACTCGTCCGGTACTCTGAGACTGATTGGACCTTGCAGTAGTGTTTCAACTCGCGTTCCAACTTTTTGACGGGTCCGCCAGGGCATTTCTTGATCAGCCCGCCGTAATCCGTTGCACTCAAATCTCTGTAACCAATCAGGGTGTTGGAACCAGCTCTAGCGGTCAACTTCTCGCACAGTTCATGCAACTTCTTCGTCATCATGTTGAACCGCCTGAATCTCAGTTTTCAAAACGGATTCGCCATCCGAAAGTCCAACAGAAGGTCGAGTCGCGGGAACAGGAATCTCACATACGTCTCCAACAACTCGAGCGAGCTGGTCTTGCGGGTCGGCACATTGCGAATGGTCTTCTTCACCTGCGGGTCGTGGTCCATCCAGTGCCAAATCGTCCTGTTGTGCGAGTAGTATTTCGCATCTTGATAGAATTCTCGTGACGATCAGGATAGAGTTTGGCCAAAGTTGCTTGTCGCGACGAAGAGATCCCGCCTACCTGGATCCAATCCCCAGGTTCCACCATAGTTGTGCATGCGGGCGTTACCCTTCGTTGGCATTGCAAAGTCCTCCACCAGAGGGATCTTCGGCTTACGCAACACAATGCTCACAGCCTTCCCGTCCGTATGGACCTCGCCAGCAAACGTACGCTTGTCAGTATCGAATCTGTCGATGTCGAACAGCTTGCGCCACCAATCGTCCGCGACATCACTCCAGATCGGTCCTCGCTTTGATTCCAACGGCGGGACGCGGGTACCTGCTCGTTTCAATAGAGCATGCAGGCCGACTGTGCACATCTTGAAATGGGAACACTCAAACTCACGCTTGAGCGGAAGAAGAAAGAACGACCGCAGTTGCTGAAAGTCAGGATCATGACGATGGCTGTCGTTCTCTGCTTCGATCAATTGGAGAAATCGATATGTTGCTGGAAGGATCAAATGCGGCCTCTTTTTGTCGATCCAGCCTTCAGCGTTGCGTGGGGTCCACCCTCGAAATTCCAGGACAGGCGCGTCCCTGCCTTCATACGTTGGCGCCAATACAGCGGGCAGTAGCTGGTAGCGCTCCCGCCCGGCAATGTGAAAGCGCTGCTTGACATACTTCTGGAACCGACGATAAAAGTTCACAACGATGTGGTTGGACGCGTTAGCTGCCATCTGCACACTTGCGTTCTGGAACCAACCTTTGCAGATGTAGGCGCTACTGGCAAATGACACGTCGTGACCACGACATGACTTGTACAACTCAACAGACTGACGAAAGGCGACATCTTTGATCTTCTTCCGGGTATACAAGCCCGCACTCACCGCAGACAAACACTTGTAGTAGAAGTCTTGAGTCAGAACCGGAATAGGTTGTCCAGCGTGACAAAGTCGAAGTACGTGCAGGTTCCCAAGAATGAACGCTTCAGCCACAGCTTTGTTCGTGTCCTTGAGGATATTCTCCCATGGCAGCATACTCGCTTCCTCGGAGCAAGATGACTTGAGCGAACACTTCACAGCACACCAATCGTAGTCCTTGGTGCGCTCAATTCGTTCGCGAGCATCTGGTCGCTGGCGTTTGGCCTTGTCCATGTCAGGCTGGTCCGTCTTCTTCTTGCGCTTGCCTCCCATGGCTGCGCGAGAAGAGGACGGATCTGCAACCAATCGAGTAGATAAAGGATTGACTGGACGAATTCTTGAATGCCATGATAACGGTGGGATCGCGCGACACACTGAGTCTAGCCTTCTCCCACTTTGTCGAAGTTGTTCGCCTACCGCTTTACTATACAGGGTGAGTGGGAGTGTACAGCAATTAACGGCAGCGACTCCCCGTCTTGGCGTCGAAATATCCGATGGGAGCGGCGGGTCAGCAGCCAGCGAGTCCGCCTTGCCCAGAAGCTCAATGACTGCGAGAGACTTGAGCACGAGGTCCTTGGCCACTGCTTGGTGGTGCTGCTCGTGCGTCACGGACGCAAACTAGGGCCGTGTAGTCCGTGACGATGTGAAATGGTCTTTTTTGCAGACCACCACGGCCAACTCCGTGTACTTGACGATGAAAAGGACGGCATCCGACCTGAGCGTGTCGTAAACCGACACTGGTGAATATATCAAGCGGTTGCGGCCATGGCTCCCCATTGACCACTCGAGTCAGTACTTGCTGAATATGCCGAGCTTGACGGTCCCCTGACTGAGCGGGACATCTACATTTGCAGCGGCCAAAAACAACTCAAAAGCATCGATCTGAAATATAGCATGCGATATTGGGAAGACAAAGTGAGCGCGGTGCCTGTAGCTGAAGAAGGTTAAAATTAAGCTATATGCAGTCCACTTTGACATCAGCCACACGCCGATTCTCAAAAATGTGACACAGTACTTCGATGAAGGATGATTTCGGCTTGCTGTAGTTAAAACGGCGAGTGGCAAACTCCAAAAATGCGGCCAGTATCATTTCTCTACGGAGGCATTCCTAGCGCTTCAACTGCAACCTCTGCTAAAATAGCACTTATGTGACCTAATCTTTTGCGTAATTTTTGTTGCTGCATATCAAAAACAAAATTTTACCTAACCACTTTAGCACTTTGAACACGCTTTGGACTGGCAGGTTACTGTACCTGTTCAATTCGTCGCTAACTAGCCCCATGATGAATTTTAATCCTGCAACAAACCCAGCTGGCCGTCAAACATTGTAAATGGCGCATTAACATCGGTGTTCCTTTACCGATCGGCGCCGTCTTGCGCTTTCTTGCAGCCGAGTCGACTCGAATCGCAATTCGTTGCGGCTGTGGCGCACCAAATTGTGGTGGGGAGAGTTCCGCACATATCCATGCAGCCGCTTGGTTGGTAACGATCAACGAGATTAAAACGGGCTCCACCGAGCTGGACGTTCCAATACACGCGAATGCAACACGCCTCGACGCCCAGTTCCAGGACCACGAGCAATGCTTGTCGGACCTTTGCCTGCTGCATGCACGCTGCAAACCGCCGCACTCACCAGTCTGGATGCACCGCTATCCCTGAAAGTAGTAATTATGTGGTGGTTCGATAAAGGTTCGATAAAGGGCTCTGTTGTGAATCTAGTTTCACCTTGGCGTCGTCGCTTGCGGTGGTTGATCTCGGTGCCACGGCCGCGTGATCACTTCCCTTTTGAGTTCTGAAGATCCATCTGGCTTTTGCTCATGGCGAGGCCAGAACCTCCCGCTAAAGTTTGTTTTGATACGCCGAATTAGAGATCAATTGGCAAATATACTTTATCCATATGATAAGGTGATTTGGATCACGGACGCATGATTAGACCGTGTCCATGAAGCCCCCGCCACAAGAGCAGATGGCCGGAACAGTGTCCTCTGCGTGCAACGAACTTTTGTTGTCCGTGCATTGCGAATGGTGGGCGACCGGGCGATGTGCAACCACCGCGGCGGCATGTTCGTGGTTCTCTCTATATGGTCCGCACTCTCTGAGGGACTGGCTGTCCACTGACCCTCGGAGTCCTGCCCGCAGCGCTCACAGTCGACGAACAGCCAGAATCGAATTCGCTGCCAACCCCACAGCCACCGCTCCAGTCCGACTCGCCTCACCGCACAATGGTCGCCTCCAAGTCTTCGTTCTCGGCGCTGGTCGCCGCCGCGCTCGCCGTGTCCGTGCAGGGCCACGGCTACATGTCGGACCCGGCGGTGTCGTTCACCATCAACGGCGACATCACGCAGTTCATCGGCACGATCGAGGCGTCTGCGTCGGGCTTCTCCGGCTCGTTCAACTCGGACCCGGCCAGCAACGCGGCCGCGTTCACCAAGGCGTTCGACTCGAGCTCGTACAAGTCGCTCAAGGAGTTCGTGACGGAAAAGATGACGCCCATCTCGGGTGCCACCAAGGAGTGCGGCCTGAGCGACCCGGACGCCACGGCGCAGGCGCTGCCGGACACGTACGTCGAGTGGGCTCACTCGAGCAACGAGGGCTTCACGCCCTCGCACGAGGGTCCGTGCGAGATCTGGTGCGACGACACCCGTGTGTTCCAGGACGACGACTGCGCCGCTCACTACACGTCGGCTCCCGCGCAGCTCAAGTACGACCGCGCGTCGTGCGTCGGCTCCAGCCGCCTGACGTTCTTCTGGCTCGCGCTCCACTCGTCGACGTGGCAGGTGTACATCAACTGCGCGCCGCTGGAAGGCAGCACGTCGTCGGGCGGCTCGACGCCTGCGGCTACCACTGCCGCCCCCACCGCCACCACGTCGGCTCCGGCCACCACGTCGGCTCCGGCCACCACGTCGGCTCCGGCCACGACCTCGGCTCCGGCCACGACCCCGGCGCCTGTTGCTACCACGGCTGCTCCTGCGGCCACGAGCAAGTGCAACGCCCGCCTGCGCAAGTAGACCTCACGACGCTGGGTCGTCCATGTTGCGAACGCTTTCAGTGTGATAAGCGCGCGCTTGTCGTAGTAGTTTAATGAAAGAAATGGTGATGTTGCAAGACAAGATGTAGACGAACACGTTTTGAGCAACATCCATTCAGTGAGTGCGCTAATACCACTTGTACGAACAATAAAGATCACGCTTCCAGACTCTAGACCGCAGCCGAGACGAACCCGTGCTGCGGCTACTCTGCAAGGATTTACTTGCGCGAGCGAACGTTGCACTTGGACGTGGTCGTGGTCGACGTGCTAGGAGCGGTGGTCGTGGTCGAGGTGCTAGGCGCGGTGGTGGTCGTCGTGGTCGTGGTCGACGTCTCCGCCTCGGCGTCAGTCTCGTCCTCGTCGTACTCGTCGCTGGCCGACTCCGTCGTCGTCGTGGTGCTCGTGCTGGGTGTAGCAGTCGTAGCCGTGGGCGTGGCCGTCGTGGTGGTCGGCGTGGCCGTCGTGGCCGTCGGCGCGGTCGTCGTGGTGGTCGAGGTCGAGTTGGAGGAGGTCGACGTCGAGGTGGTCGAACCAACGGCGTACGAAGAAGTGGCGCCAGTCGACGTCGTCTCCTCGAGCGCGGCGCAGTTGATGTACACCTGCCACGTCGACGAGTGCAGCGCAAGCCAGTAGAACGTCAGCTGGCTCGCGCCGAGGCACGCATCACGGTCGTACGGGAGCTGGGCCGGCGCCGTCGTGTATGTGGCGGCACAGTCGTCCTCCTGGAACACGCGAGTGTCGTCGCACCAGATCTCGCACGGGCCCTCGTGCGACGCAGTGAAGCCCTCCGAGTCCGAGTGAGCCCACTCGACGTACGTGTCCGGC
>JAADXC010000790.1:0-10497 GCA_023336425.1 Phytopythium cucurbitacearum (nom. inval.) | reverse complement strand
TCCTGGACCGAATCGGTCTGAACTCGAGGCTCCTCATACCCGCACCAAATCCCCGTAAATCGCCCCACTCCCACCGACGATTTGCCCGATCTGGGTCGCCTGATCCTTTCAAATATTCAGATTGGCAGGACTCCACACTCGCCGCTGAGCTACTGTGCATCAATGTTCCGGATGGAGGCGGCTGATGGGACGATGGCCGCGCAGACTCAAGATCTTCGGCCAGTGGGTACATTCCAGCTGGCCTATTGCGCGTAAACCGTACCCTGTGTAACTATAACCCTTCTGTGACGTGTGAAAAGGGAACAGTGTGTTCCCTTTTGTCACACGTCACAGAGTTACACCGGAAGGTTACGCCGGTTTACGCTCGGTGGTGTATGAAGGAAACTGTATGGGGTACGCCACGACTGTAGGATTTTTACGCCTCCATCGTAAATACACTTAGTTTTGGCATTTTCTATTTTTACTTGATTTGTGATTTGTACAAATTTCCAAATTGTTCTATTTTACTCTTTTGCTATTTTTGCATATTTGCTATTTTTACATTTTCTTTCAAAACAAAAACAGAAACAAAACATTTTGAGCAAAATCATGCAAAAGCCAAATACATATGCAACCCCTCGCCGGAGCTCTTGCCATGGCGATACACTCAACTAGTGTGCGCTTCGAGCTGGTCGTGCTTGCCTGTGGCATGGCTGTGAGGCGGTGTCGTGCACCACGGGCTAGAACCGAAGCGAGCCGCCAATGCCAAAACTCGCTTTTGCATTTGCCTGCCTCGGCGTCAAATCGGTATGATTGGAAGGATGGAAAGAGTGACGGTCATTACCAAGCTGATCGCACTTTACGGCGTACTTCAAGCGCACCTACGGACTGACCACACGGGACCGTCCATCGCCGGCACGCACTCATTGTGTAATCCGATTTCGCTGCATCAACTCGTCCCGCCTCCACCATGCTGATGCGCGCTGTGACCTCCCGAGCGACCCTGGCCGTCCGCGGCTCCCGCGGGATGGCGGCCGGCGGCCGCGCCGCGTTCAACTGGCAGGACCCGCTGCTGCTGGACGAGCAGCTCACGGACGAGGAGCAACTCATCAAGGTGCGGACATGCTGTGTGTTCTGGATGTATCATATATAGTGCGAGTCGTTCGGTAACTGACGCTTTGGTGCTGCAGAAATCCGCGAACGACTACTGCCAGGGGAAGCTGCTGCCGCGCATCGTGGAGGCGAACCGCAATGCGACCTTCGACCGGTCGATCATGAAGGAGATGGGTGAGATGGGATTCCTCGGTCCGACGATCGAGGGCTACGGCTGCGCCGGCGTCGGCTACGTCTCGTACGGCCTCATCGCCAACGCCGTCGAGCAGGTATGCGCGTGTGTTGGTTCCGCGATGTGCTGTTGCGGACGGGGTGGAGGCTAAATGTGTTGTATCTGGCAGGTGGACAGCGCGTACCGGTCGGCCATGAGCGTGCAGTCGTCGCTGGTCATGCACCCGATCAACACGTTCGGCTCGGACGAGCAGAAGGAGAAGGTGATGGTTGTCAGCGTTGTCTTTGTAACTCGATTGATCGCTCACTCTCGCTGTGCAGTATCTGCCTCGCCTCGCGACCGGCGAGCTCATCGGTTGCTTTGGTCTGACGGAGCCCAACCACGGCTCGGACCCTGGATCGTACGTTTGGAAGCTACATCTCTTGGTTGATGCTCTCGACTGACGGTGGATCGACGTGCAGGATGGAGACCCGCGCGCGCAAGGAGGGCGGCAAGTACATCCTCAACGGCTCCAAGAACTGGATCACCAACGCGCCGATCGCTGACGTGTTCCTGATTTGGGCCAAGGACGACGAGGGCGACATCCGCGGCTTCATCCTCGACAAGGTGTGTTGCTCAGCACAGTCGGATATCAGGTCGCAGTTGTCTAATGGTAGCCGTACTGCTGAAACAGGACTTCCCGGGCTTGTCGACCCAGTACATCCACGGCAAGGCGTCGTTGATGGCGTCTGCGACTGGCATGGTGAGTAGTTGGGTCACAGTTTGTTCTTATGAGTGCAAGCAACTGACGACGGTGGTGCTGCAGATCTTCATGGAGGACGTGGAGGTGCCGAAGGAGAACATGCTGCCGAAGGTCAAGGGACTGAAGGTGCGTTTTCATCAGTGATCTCTCTGTTGAATCCCCTCCTCAACCGCTCACTCTCTTTCTCTCTGCTTTCTGCAAACACTAGGGGCCATTCACGTGCTTGAACAGCGCGCGCTACGGCATTTCGTGGGGTGCTCTCGGCGCCGCTTGTAAGTCTGCGTGGGTGGGTGTTTTCCAAGACGATTGTTGAGTCTGACTGGTGTTACTTTTTGCGCTGCGAATGTCCAGACTCGTGCCTGAACGTCGCGCGCCAGTACACGCTCGACCGCAACCAGTTTGGCGCGCCGCTGGCTGCGTATGTGTCGTGTGCAACCTTCCCTTGTGCTACGCATATGATGCTGACGTGCTTGGTTTGCCCTGTTTGTTTGCACAGCAACCAGCTCATCCAAAAGAAGATGGCCGACATGGTGACCGAGATCTCGCTCGGCCTGCAGGGCTGCCTCCAGGTCGGCCGCCTGCTGGACGAGGGCAAGGCTCCCGTCGAGCTCATCTCGCTCGTCAAGCGCAACTCGTGCGGCAAGGCGCTCGACATCGCGCGCGCGGCCCGCGACATGCTCGGCGGCAACGGCGTGTCGGACGAGTACCACATCATCCGGCACATGGTCAACCTCGAGGCGGTGAACACGTACGAGGGCACGCACGACGTGCACGCGCTGATCCTGGGACGCGCCATCACGGGCATCCCGTCCTTCGTGCCTCGCTCGGCGCCGTAGTCCTAGATACGCACGTAGTCGGCATGAGGATAGCGAGGCAGCAATACAGTCTGTTCAAGTGCGCTAGCACTGTGGTTGCGTCTCACTTTGTTGTTGGTCGTACGCCCATTAGATATATAGGAAGGAACAGCTCCTGCCAATTGGATTTGTAGGTTCCGTGACGATCGCTCGTGGCGCCACTCATGGGGACGAATGGGCCGCAGCGACAAGGAACTCCACGAGGGTGACGGTCGCCTCCGGCGCTGAGTGTGTGCATGTTTTCCTGTTTCTTGGTCTGGAGCCACCGGTGCTCTGCGATTGTCAATACAGCTGGCCGCTCGCCACGAGCTGGTGCTCGAACGGCACGTCCGGCAGACTGTCGTCGTCGTCCGTCTCCGTCTCCGACGTGCGGGACACCCGCTTGGCGCGGTATTTCCGCTCATAAAATAGCATGTAGGCGCAGCTGTGGAGCACCTCGTCCGCCGACGCTTCCCGCACCACGTCGTCCGAGATGAAGAACCACTGGTTCGTCGCCATTGTCCGACGGTACGCGGTGAAATGGCCGCTGCGCTCGTTCCCGTGGTGCAGGATGACTGCTGACAGGTCGTACACCAAGTGCTGCTGCGGGAGCGGCGGCGGCTGCTTCGGTGGGAACGGCAGCGCTGGCGAGAGCAGCGGAGACTTCGATGGCGGCGACTGCGGCTGCCGACTAAGAGTGACACGCTTCCTCAGTCCATTTGGCCGCGCCAGCCCGTTCACGGTCCGCTTCTTCGCCTCCGCGCTAACTTCGTACTCGCAGAACGGGCTCATGTCGAGCTCGAGCGGGAACTCGACGTACGTCTCGAGCTTCCGCGCGCTGCCGCTCCAGGCGTTGTACACCTTCCGGTTGAAGTGGAAGCAGAAAATGTCCGGGCTGCGCGAAAACTGCATCCGCTTGTGGCAGTTCTGCAGGCTTCGGTGGATCTCCCGCTCGAGGTTGTCCACGCTCACGGGCTCGTCCGACGCCAGCACCTTCTCAAGCGTGTGGATCCAGTCCTTGCGCTCGTGCTGCACGATCTCGAGGTCGATCGCGTGGAGAGTGTCCTTGGACGACATCTCCCGCAGCTGCTCTGCCGCGAGCGAGGACGCGCGCTTCGTCTGCTGCAGCTCGTCCATGACGCTGCAGCGGCCGCACTCGACCCCCTGGATCTCCTCCTCCTCCGTGTACATCTTGAGGCAGTCGACCAGTCGCAGCGGCTGCGTCGGCGACGCCGCGGCGCCGAACGACAGCGACACGTCCAGGAACGGCTGGTTCGTGATCGGCCGGTACTCGCCGCACCGCTTGCACTGCAGCAGGTTCACCTGGAGACCATACAGCGGGTTCCAGTTGCGCTCATCCAGCGCCTGGATGCGCCGCAGGTCGCTGATCGACTGCGAGCCCTCCTCGAAGTCCTGGTTCACCAGGAAGCACAGACCGCGGTCCTGCACGGCGCACTTGCGCTGCTCGTCCGAGATCAGGTTCACCAGGAACTGCAGCAGCTCCTGCGAGTCCTGCAAGCATGGGTACACCACCACCAGCAGCAGCACACCACAATAGTGAGCGGCCTTTCCTTCCCTCCTCCATCGCGATATGCAGGTGCACTATTAGCACGGCACCTGCTGCTTGTTGCCGCGGAACGCCGACAGCCTGTGGATCAGCTCGGCGTTCAGCGTACGCGGCACAACCGGCGCGCGCGGCTCCTGCACATTCCGCGGCGACAGTGCTGTATTATACAGACAAAGGGGGAGCACCAATATCGAGTCAGCATTCCTCACTCCATCGCCCGGAATCGCTTCCATCGCCCCGGAGCCGCCCCGTACCTTCGAGGCAGTCGCGAAGCGCGCGTGTGAACGGGATGTCATGGCCTGTGGCCCGCGAGCCGCGCTCGATCTCCTGCAGGTACTCCTGGAAGCTCCCGACGGACGCGAGCGCCTGCAGGATCGCGTTGAAGAAGCACGTGTTGCCCAGGTTCTGGATCCCGGGCACGCACAGCCGAGCGGACGCGTCCAGCAGCTTCATCAGGCGCGTGGCCGCCGCGCTGCGCACCTCGCAGTCGCCGCCGCCCGCCCCTTCCGGTCTTGCTCGGGGCCGCCGGTCGTGGCTGGCCCGCTAACTAGCGCACGCTCGCTCGCCCGGGCCGTCCGCTGCGCTGCGTGCAGGGGCGTCCAAGCCGCGTCGATCTCGATCGCCGCTTGCCCGCCTGCCGCCGCTTTCCTTCCTGCTCTCGCGCGTGAAATTTTTCACGCGCAGAGTTTTTGCGCTTCTGGTGATGCCGCCGACAGCGAGGGAGAGCTTGTCACATTCAGCGAGGTCGCGATTTCGGCCAATCGTCGGGTGATTCAAAATCTTTTCCGCCAATTATATCTGCTAAAATCTGTTGGAGCGCATCGCGCGGGCTAGGTTAGAAGAAGGGCCGTGGTGGGTGAGCGTAGTTTACCGATTGTGCGTTTTTTTCCGCGTGCTAAAAAATGTTAAAACAGCGTCGGGAATGATTGTGATATGCCACAATCATCAAATCGCCACCTGACTTGAAGTTTGTGCCGCTCAAATGGGTACACACTCCACCACATCACACTTGGCATGGTCTGGTCGAAAGCAGCTTCAAGATGACGCATGTGTCGACGCAGCCCACGTGCGTGTGCGCGGGATGCGCGGACGCAGGTGCTCCACAGTCGACTGGCTTCGCTATCGGCTGTGGTGCGCCGCCAGCTCAAGCGACTGCTCCAGCGCGCTGCGCTGCTGACGGAGCTCCGGCGCGACAGCGTCGACGATCTGCTGGCAGCTGAAATACGTTCAACGAACAAACCGGTCAAGATCACGCTTAGCTAATCGCAACATACTGTACATGACGTACTGTGCGAGGACGTTGAGGCTTGGACGGCGGCTCGCGCGGCCGCGTGCAAGCGTCGCCGAGCTCTGATCATCCGACATGACGAGCTTGAAATCGATCCGATGTGGTTAGGTGCAGGTTCACACACCCTTACCTCGGCGTTCCTGATGACGATCAAGAGCTTTCCGAGTCTGGCTAGCGAGTCTTGCGATGTCTGTCCGAGACCGACCAAGTACGGCTGCGTCTGCGCCTTCCAGCTCGCACTGTCCTCGTTCAACATGTCGCTCACCCTGTCCAGCAAGTCAGCGTGACCGATGGCGTTCCACACAAGGAGCTCATCCTTTCAAAACAGACAGCGAAGGTACCTTTTCATGAGCTCGAGCGTCTCGTCCAAACATCCAGCAAGGTCGTGACTGAGCTCCTGTGATTCGACAGAACATTACGTCAGTAGTTCAATACCACGTCCAGCATCCACATCATGTCCAAGTGTCCAGGTCATACCTTGGAATCGCGAGTCTCGGTTCCCGTCTCGATATTCTCCAGCATCAATTTAGCTGACACGATCCGGTTTCGAAGCGCTTCTGCTTGCTGTTTCATCCGATCCAAGCAACTGTCAAGACCCACAACACCTCGCTGAGACAACCTCAACAACCACCCGTACCCTCTCCAGAGATGTGATATCGTCTGCAAGCTGTGTGGATCGCTGGGCGATGTCGAAATCGCCCGCGCATTGCATCTGGATGCTCATGGGGAAAATCTGGCACTCGCTGTCAAACACGCTCGCCTGGTTCGTCGCGAGGTCGTTCATCATCTCTAGGGACTCGGCCAAGCAAGCGGCTTCACCACGCTCCTGCCATTCAAGCCATCGTTCCATCATGAGAGCGTCCTGGACGAGCAGGAGCAATAGCAAGTGCTACCTCGACGAGCACGCGACCTTCGACGCACTCGACGACATGTCCCACATGCTTGGACAATTCATCCGGTGTCGGGTTGTCCAACAGCAACCCAGCGCCATTGTCAATCCCCTAAACAAACCAGTGGATGACGCGAAAAGTCCCAGTAGAGCAAGCCAGCAAAGCAGAGCGTACGAGAGAGTGCAGCCATCGCTGGAGTTGCTCGTCCGAAGGGTCGGCGCGTGCCCAGCTCTCATCTTCCACGAGCCTTACTCGCGGCTCCGAGAACACTGCGTGCAACCAGATCAGCAACGGGCGGCGGAAGTCCAATGCCGCCAGCTGTGCCGCGCTCGTGGGCCGCAGGAACGCTGGGCACGCGACCCGCTCAAGCTGTGCATTGAGCACTTCCATTTCTTGCTTTTTGCAGAATGACACACAATGTCACAATCAGAGTGTGCTCGTTATAGTGACAGGCAAGTTGGTTTGCTGATCGAGAGCGAGAAACGCTGCCATGGAGAATGAGCGCCGTGGTCGCAGTCGAGCGGCGCTACAGAGCGCGAAGGAGGTGTCGATTCCGCAGTATGGCTCGTTTCCAGTCGGCGATTCTAACCTGAGCACGTCTGCATCGCGAGCCGGCGCGAAAGGCTCGTCAGCAAGCGCCACAGAGCAGCTTCCATCGAGACCAAGCAAGTCACCGCCTCAGTTCTTGAACATTAACCCCGACTCACCCGACACGCCGCTGTGGCGCAAGATTCTCTTTGTCTTCTTCGATGGCTACCAAACTTTCGACCATATCGACGCCAGCCAGCTATGGAAACTACCGGAGAAACACTCGAGTGCTGCGGTTGCCGACAAGTTCTTCAGCGTGTTCCATGCCTCCGGGTCGCTCCGCTCGGCGATCTGGAGATTCCAGGCGCGTCGCTTCATGAAGTCTGCAGTACTTGCGGTGTGCAGCTTGGTCTGCTCGCTGATGATGCCCTTTGCACTGTACGATCTGCTGAGTTTTGTTTCGGCCCATGGGTACACTGATATGATCCGAGTCTACCTGGACCTGGCGCTGCTGTATTTGTTACCGCAACTCGACAGCATCTTTGAGCGGCACAGTCGCTACAAGTCATTCCAGGCCGACATGGACGTCGAGAGCGCGCTGCGCACGCTGCTGTTCGAGCAGACGCTGCGGTCGGTTCCGGATGGAAGCGGCATTTCCCAGCAACGAGCTCATCGTCTCGCAGAAGTGGCGCAACTATACGCCGACGTAGAGTTCGAGATCGGCTCCATGATTATCGGGTTGGTGCGGTTGTGGCACTGTCTGCTGCAGGTCTTCGGCGATCTGTTCATCATTGTGCACGTAATCTCGATCCCATTGCTGGACCTTGTCATCGGTCTCTCCATCATCTGCGTTGCAGTGGTCACGAGTAGTGTGCTGGACCTCCGCGCTCGGAAGAAATGGAGTCTCCAAAACGCGGAGCGGCTGCATACGGTGCACACTTGCTTCAAGAGTATCCAGATGGTCAAACTGAATGCCTGGGAAACCA
The DNA here is from genome assembly GCA_023336425.1 of Phytopythium cucurbitacearum (nom. inval.). Lineage (NCBI taxonomy): Eukaryota > Oomycota > Peronosporomycetes > Pythiales > Pythiaceae > Phytopythium > Phytopythium cucurbitacearum (nom. inval.). Next base: position 2,399 of record JAADXC010000790.1, on the reverse strand, counting down.
AAATGGAGGAGCGGATCGCGAAGGCGCGCGTCGCGGAGGACGACAAGCGCTGGAAACTTGTGGTCATTCGCGCACTGCAGCGGTCGCTGTACTTTGACGCCCCGCAGCTAGCATCCATCATCATCTTCGCGTGGATGGAGTACGAGTCGGATGTGTGGTCGCCTGCGAGCGTCTTCTCGATGCTATTGCTGCTGCGACGCATGATGGACAGCGTGTCTGGGACGTTGTTGTGGAGCGCGTTCATGATGCGAGGGTCCGTGGCGCTGCAAAAGCTGGAGACCTTTGTGAAGCGATATCCATGTTGTACCGACTCACAGACAGACTCCCAATCGAGCAAACCACCGCGGACTCACACCAGCGATGCGACAAAGCATGATATTGTGGTCGAGTGTGCTCGCGCGTGCATCGCGTCAAGTGGCAACCCGACCAAAGCGCTTCTCGTCAACGTCAACCTGCACATTCGCAGAGGAGAGCTTGTGGTGATCTGCGGTCAAGCCGGCGCGGGTAAAACCACTTTGCTGACAGCTCTATCCGGAAACGCAACCTGTGTGTATGGCGAGATATATCGCTCAAAAGGTACCAGGATGTCATTCTGTTCGCAAGAGCCTTGGCTACAGACGACTTCGATTCGCGACAACATTCTCTTTGGCGAAGAGTTCAGCGCTGACAAGTACTGGTGCATCATTGACGCTTGCGGGCTGATCGAGGACATGAAGGTGCTGCCTGACGGCGATTTAACGCGCGTTGGTCCGAAGGGAATCAATCTGTCTGGCGGACAGAAGTCTCGTATTGCTCTTGCACGTGCCTGTTATTCGAATGCAGATGTGATGCTGATGGACTGTCCATTCGCGAGCGTGGATGCTGTCGTGCAAAGCGACGTATTTTCCAAGTGCATTCTCGAGCTGCTGCGGTTCAAGACGGTGGTGATCGTGACGCACAATCCAGAGATTATATCGTGTCCGCTTGTTGATCAGGTGATTGAGGTTACTGGGATGACTGTCGTGACTAAATCAAAGCGCGAACGAGACGGCATCCGAGGAGAGGGTCTGAGTCGCCGTGTGCTGGACTCGATCGAGATTCCGCCGTGGAAGAAAAGTATCAACGCGGCCGATGTTGCTGTTGCGCGAGAACAAACAGGGCTGAACTTGTATGCAGTGGCCGCTGAGAGTGGAACCGCCGATGGCGAGCACGATCAAGAGGCGAAAGCGCTCAGCAGTCCACCGCCCGAATCGGTTGATCCCGCATACTACACTGTCGAGGCTGCTCAGATGTTTTTCTTCCAGTGGGACAGCCTCAAGCTGCTGATCTTTGCCATGCTGGCGCTGATAGTATATGGCGTCCTGAGTGTCGCGAAGGACTTGTGGCTGATCGTCTGGTCGGGCAGTTTGGCGTCCGGAGCTGGGCAAACAAACTCGGACGTATACGAATTGACGCACGATGCAGTAATCTACGGCGGGCTGATCCTGGGTTCTGTGGTTGCGAGCATCGATGCGGCAGTCCTCGTCGTGTGGGCAATGTTTGAAAGCGCGACGCGCATGTTTTCACACATGACGTCGTCCCTATTACGTGCGCCGATCTCGTTCTTCTATACGATGCCTATCGGCGACATTTTCAACCGCTATATGGCTGACATGGAAGTTCTGGATGTGCATATGGTGCGACCCATTTTCATGATATTTCGCAGCGTGATGGCTCTCGTGTCGTGCATCGTGATGGTGTGGTACTACATGGGAGTTTGGGGCTCGATCATTGTGCTGATCGTATATTTTGTTATCAAAGGCACGCTGACTATCGGCCTTTACGTTCGCTTGATGCAAATCCAAACGACTGCCCACGCCAAGTTGCTCAACTTCATGTCCGAGTCGTTGGATGGCATTTCAGTTATTCGCGGGTTCGGGAGCGCTCAGATCGATCGGTTCTTGGAAGTTCACGGAGAGTTATCGGACCAGGTGATTCGGAGTCTGGTGACGCTGGAAGCGTTCAACAATTTCGTTCTGATCCGACTCAACTACCTGTATGGTGTATTACTGCTGCTTTTGGCGTTTGTGCTCTCTGTGACCGCTCCGGATGGCGCAATCTCGCCAAACGTGCTCGGACTGCTGATCTGCTACATCTTCTCGATCTATGCGAATGTCATTTCGTTTGGTAACGTGGTAGTGGACACGCTACTCAGCATGATTAACATCCAACGCGTGCGCGAGTTCTGCATCCTTCCACCAGAGAGCGAGATCCACACAGTCGTGCCAATACTGCTGCCTCCAAAGTGGCCGACACGAGGCTCGCTCGTGTTCGATCATGTCTGGTTCCAGTACGCCAACGACACTCCCGACCTCAAGATGCCTCTCCGGGACGTCTCATTCCAAATCAACGGCGGCGAGAAAATCGGCATCATCGGTCGC
>JAADXC010000079.1:0-72538 GCA_023336425.1 Phytopythium cucurbitacearum (nom. inval.) | reverse complement strand
TTTGGACACTAGCACAGACTTCCGTTCATTTGTATTGAACTGTACAGTGAACTGTACAGTTTGTATACAAATTTGTATACGCTTCCTTACACGCGCTAGTGTAAGCCAGTAACCGAGCGTAAGCCTCGCCCGGTTACACTCCAGGGCATGGTACTCGTCCATTTGGATACGAGCCTCGAAACCATGACGGGCCTGGAGATCTTGCAAACGAACGGCCTCGGCCTCGTCGCTACGAGCCCGGAGATCGTCAGCTTCTCGTCGCCAATCTGCCTGGTGCATGCGTTGAAGGTGGGCGAATACTCGAGCACGAGCGAAATTTCGAACGACATGATTATAGACGCAGCCAAGATGCAGGTGAAGATCCACGAATCGGGCTTCAATGGCACGGTTGCGACGGCGAAGTTGGCGATTCTCGAAAAGTAACTGAGCCACAGCACGCGAATCACGTGCAAGCTGGCGAATTACCACGCGAGAAACTCGATGTCAGGCGTACAGCTCGTAGGGCGCCACAGGCTCAGTCAACCGAGTGCATGCCTCACACTGCAGGGTGACCGTGATTGGAGGTGGAAGGCCGTCGGAGCCGTCATCGCTATCGCCGTATACTACTTCAACACTACGGTCGATCGGCAGCTCGCCACCGCCGCTCATCGATGCTTGAGGACGGAAGTGACGACGTGTGCATGACAAAGATCTGGTGCAACCTCGACCGCTTCCACTTGCTCTGTGGCGATTGATCGAGTTGGGGGCGGTTGTGGTAAAGTGAGATATGAGAGATCGCCGTCCACGTCGTCCAGCCGATTCCCCCCTTTACCCGCATACTCAGCTCAAGTCAAGAAGATCCCTCCCTGCTGGTCGGACAGTCGTACCGGTCTACTTCGAGCGCGCGTTTCCGGTCGCGGTGAGGATGGGACGAGTTAGTCCCGCGAGAGAGTGACCTATCTGTCGAGGTTAAGATCTCTGGAGATCACCCAAGTGTGAAGATCTCCGGTGCGAGCTACTACAGAGATCTTCCATGTCGAGACCAACGGAGATCTCCTATGTACAGGTCTGTATGGAGATTTCCCCGGAGATCTCCTATGTACAGGTCTGTATGGAGATTTTCCCAGAGATCTCGTCGTGTCGTAGTTGTGCAATCATGGGGATGGGTTAGAGGTCCAACAAGGGATGGATCGGAGATGCGTAGGAACATAGGGTACAGAAGGGTAGGACAGGACAGTGCAGTGGGCTAAGGCAGTCGTCAATTAAATCTGTTCAGCTCAAGTCATTCTCCGCAACTTGGGTCCAAGACCACAGACCGACGGTCTCACCCAACAACCCCGTGCGCCTAAGACGGTCCACGTAAAACAACTCAAGGAAAGCAAAGGAAAAGCAAAGGCAGAGGCAAAGGCGGCGTGTACCAAGGCTCAAGCACGCCAACTCCCGAGATCTAAGAAGATCTCACAAGACCCCGCTTCCGTACGAGGCCCAGCCGTACGGAGCAAACCCCGGACGTCAAAGAGACGTCCAATCACCTCAACTTCGGCACATCGACACGTCAGAAGGCCCCGCAAGAGAAGATCTGTTGCCCCCACACGGGTACACAACGTGAGGGGATACTCGGCAGCCGCTGAGCTTCCTATAAGGACGAGGAGTAACCCCTCCTCTGAGTGCGGCAGAGGGCAGTGCGTGAGTGCGACGGGCGAGTTTTCCCGACGCGCATCATCACACTGGCTCCAAAGGAGAAGCGGTTCGAGTGAGACCTAAAGGCTCGCGCTGGTATCTTAATGGGCTACGAAGAGCGTTCAAAGGCCTATCAGGTTTACGACATCGAGGAGGGGCAAGTGATTATCAGTCGCGATGTCACTATCTGCGAGTCGATTTTCGCTGCCGCTCGAACTCGCACGGACAGCGACGATGTCCACGCGATCGAATACCCCAACGACCTCAAGTTCGGTCCTGACGACTCTGGTGTGAGCAAGTTCAAGCAGGCGGGGAGACGCAAGAATTACCCTACACCTGACGTCCGCAACAATGCTCACCGACTTTGTCGCAGTGCCGATTTGGAGGAGGCAAGTGCTGGATGACGATCCGCATCATGACAACAATTCGGCTGCAAGCGACAACGAAGACGACCCAACTCCGCCAATGTTGGCGCGCGAGTGCGAACGCGGTCGAAACCAAGGACATTGCTGAACCTACCGTGTTTTACATTGAGAGTGGCTAGAGTTCTTTAAGAATTAGAGTGACTTACATAAATTTGTACATTTGTTCGATCCGGAGCTTCCGTGACCACGCACGACCTTTTCCAAGAACACTTACACCAGGACAGATGTTAGGGACAATTCCTTTCCCAGATTTGGCGCTGAACAATACGGCAGTTCTCAATTTGGACAATAGCGCATACTCCTATAATTATGTATAAAACTATACAGTGAGCTGGGCAGTTTGTATTCAGCACTTTGTATGCTTCTCAACACGCGCATGTGTGAGCTAATAACTGAATGCAAAGCTTCACCAAATTATGACAACAATAATGAGACCCATACATGCTGGTCAGTATACTTCGTGTCCTGACAGCCGAGTGTTGATATGCGTATATCGTACGACTTTAGCGGAGCAAAAGTACCAATAAACAAACTCAGTGCTGACGTAGCTTTGGTAGAATGATGTGGAATATTGTGGCAGTTTGGGAACGAGAATTTTCTTGACGAGCATACGAGGTCGTGCTTAGCACAGAGTGTGAGCTAAAAGACTTTATCGCGAAAATGACACTAGCGCCTCTGCCGAGATTTAATTCCTTCTCGATATCATCGGTCAATAGTTTTTCGGTCAGCGGATGCTGAAGCTCAGGACAGCAATACAAATACCCTTTTAAAACTGTTTACGACAGTTTATATCGTTTACGAAGGGATTTCAAATTTGCCGTTCTTAATTTGGACAATTGGAATTATTGCTGTATATTCAAAAACATTTTGGCAACCAATATAAAATACTGCCAATACCGGTATCGCTGCCTCATATCCTTGTTCGCGCTTATTCACGGAATCGACGTATTCACGGAATCGAACCAGATCCTGACATTCACCAGCCTAGCCAACAAACCAGCTCAAAAGTGGGCAATCAAAATGAGCGCCGACAACGGCAGCGAGGTCGCCGCGCCAGCTCCGCCACCAGCGCCGGCTCTGGCTGTCCCTGTTGACCTGACCGGGGCTGTCGACGACGGCGCGCATGCGGCGGCGGCGCTGTTGCCTCGCTTGCGGAAGAAGGGCTTTCGATTCTCTTGTACGCGAAGGCTCATTGCTCTCGGAGCGGACTGCAGTGAGCTGACGAGTTGCTGTGCTGCCACCGTTGGCATTTGTGTGTATACGCAGCGTACTCGCGGGAGGACCACGACACGCCGATCTACTGTGTTGCTTTTTGTGACGTGCTCCCGATCTACGAGCGGGTGTTCGCAGCTGTTGGCGGCAACAGAGTAGGTCATCTCATGCATGGGTTTAGTGGCGGCCTCAAATGTGCTAAATGATGTGTTTGTGAATTTAGATCACGATCTACGAGTGCCTCGAGAACGGGGGGCTCGACGTGATCCAGGTCTACTGCGACGGCGATCAAGAGGAGCAGTACTTCACCGCGGCGTGGACGGTGGATGTGCTGACAGGCTCGCCGCTGCTCGCTGCCGCGGGACTGCGTGGCCACATCAAGGTGATCAACTGCATCACGCAGTCCGTGGTGACGGTACTGTCGGGCCACGGGAATTCGGTGAACGAGCTGAAATTCCACCCTGTGGACCCGAGTTTGCTGCTCTCGGCTGGCAAGGACGAGTCGATTCGCTTGTGGAACTCGCTCACCGGCGTGTGTGTTGCCATTTTCGCCGGTCACCTGGGCCACCGTGACGATGTGCTGAGCCTGGACGTCCACTTGAAGGGTTCGTGCTTCGTTTCGGCCGGGATGGACAACACCATCAAGATTTGGGACCTGGAGGACGAGGTGGTGCAGACGGCCATCCGCAAGTCGTACACAGAGCCGCGGCCGAAGGACCGGCCGTTCGACACCAAGTTCATCCAGTTCCCCGCTTACTGTACGAGCAAGGTCCACGCCGACTACGTCGACTGCGTGCGCTTGGTCGGAGATCTGATCCTGTCCAAGTCGACGGGGAACAAGGTGGTGTTCTGGAAGCCGAACCCCTCGCGCGGCAAAGACGCCGTGACCATCCTGCGCGAGTACCACTACAAGGACGCGGATTTGTGGTTCATGAAGTTCGGTCTGGACTCTCAGCTGGAGGTGCTGGCCGTGGGCAACAAGAAGGGCGTGGTGAGCGTGTTCGACCTGGACGCCGAGCCTGAGCGCGCCTTGTGCAAGCTGACGCACGCGAACTGCAAGAGCACGATCCGCCAGGTGGCCTTCAGCAAGACAGGGCGGACGATTATCTGCTGCTCGGACGACGCGACCGTATGGCGATGGGATCTGCCTTGAGGGATTGTCTTCAGCGGTAGCTGGAGGCGTATCTTGGTGGCGCTGATTCGTGTCGGCTCCTTGAATCGTTGCCCTGTATACCGTGATGTTGTAGGGCGAATACATTTGCATGACACAGTATCAACCTGTATATCTCGATATTGTATGCGTTGTTGCGGGTTTTGGCGCGAGTCGCCTTTGAACGTTCAAAAATAGGCGGGAGGAGACAAGTAGAAGCGCCGAAAGAGCGACGCCAGCGACGGCAGCGCGCGTGCCGGGCGACGCAGCAGACACGCGACGGAGAGCAGTAACGGCTGCAGGCGGGAGCCAAAATGGGAGCGAAGCGCAAGCACGCCGCTGTGTCGGCATCTAGTGCTGGGAATAACCTGTCTGCCTCCGTGCGCTCGAGTGCGAACTCGAGCCGGCACCTCGTTGGGAAAGCAGCGCGGATCAGTGGTATGGAGAGCGCGGCGACGACAGCGGCACCGGCCACGAGCCGCTTCGGCTTTGGGTTCCGCGGGATCTCGTTCGGCAAGGCCTCGGCAGATGCTGGTCTTGCGGGGACGTCATCACTGGAGAACAACCAGGCCGATGAGCTGCCTCCTTCGGCAGCATCAAAGGTGAGCGCGTGCAACTCGCGAGCGTGGCCATAAGCGTGGTTGTCTGACGAGCGTATGCAACACGTGAAATGAAGGCGATCAAGCAGGAGCCGGAGACGCTGGCGTCAAGCGGCGTGAGCGCGGGGTCGAATGGTCGGAGCGTGCTAAAACAGCGGTCTTCGTCTGGCACGGCACTGGCATCGATCCGCAAAGCACCGCAGTCCGGTGTCCCCGCGCGCCAACTGGCATCAGTGAGACGGCCGTCGACTGCACGAGCTGAGACTGCCTCCACCAGCGGTATTGCATCCATGAGTGGGAAGGAAAACAACGACCCAGCGACTGCTGCGCGTGGATCAGCGAGTACTCCGTGCACACGCGTCCACGAGTCGTTTGCTAGCAGCTTCGGCGGTGACAAGCTCGAGAACATAGACAACTTGCTCAAGTTTCGTCCGAAAGCGAACAAGTTCAATGCTCGTGAGCAGAAGGAAGAGCAGCTGGGGTACATTCGTCAGCTGAAGGCTGCGCTGAAGGGAGTGACAGACGAGGTGAGTCGGATGACACGAATATGTTTGATTGGGATGTATGGGGGTGTTCACTGACGTATCGATGACCGCTATGATGTGTAGATTCGTCAATTTGAGATCTTGTCGTCGTCTATGGATCACGCGATCACGTCTGAACGAGCGACTTTGGAGCGACGACTGACCGCGCTTGAAGACACTGCGCGAGACAACGACCAATTGACTTTGGAGGTGGAGCGCATGAGAGTTCAGCTGCACGAACTCCAGAGTGTCAATGCGCGCGTCCAGAAATCGGAAGCGGAGGCACTGAGCAGCAAGGCTAAGCTGGAAGAAAGTGTGAGCACACTGCAAACACAACTGCAGATGACCCAGAAGCAGAACGACCAGCTTGAGCTTGAGTTAAAGGCGCACGAAGCTCGGATGACTGACCGGACGCAATACTTTGAAGAAAAGAGGAAAGAGCTGGAGCAGTTCTACGAGAAGAAGGACCACGAGGAGGAAAAGAGGTAATGTGGTAGGATGTTTGTGGGAGATTTGGTGATGTTGTAGCCACTCACAGCAACTCATTTATGTACAGGAAAAACCTGGAACTGATCAACCTGCAAGATAAATTGAGTCGAGCTCGCGAAGAGATTGCTGCGGCTATTCAAGAGCGCGACAATCACAAGGAGCGCGCAAATGCCGTTGAGTCGGAGCTCAAGCTCGAGCGCGAGCGGCGAACCAAAGCTGAAATGGACAAATGCACACTGGAGGCTCAGAACAGCGCTCTGGAAGTTCGTTTCAGTGGCGGCATGAGCGAGACGTCCGAGCTGAAGGAGAAGCTGAAGCAGCGCGACGAAGAGCTCACGGCTCTTGTGAAAAGTATGACGGAGATCCAAAAGCTCACGGCGACTGCGAGCTCCAAAGTTGAATCGGAGAAGAAGGAACTGGCGGAGAAGGTCGAGAAGCTGCAGCTATCGATTCGCGACCTTGAAAGGAAGGAGACGATCAGCGAAAACACTGTCCAAGATCTACAGAAGCAATTGCTGGTGCGTCACATGTGTAGTGTATTGTCGCTCGCAACAGTTTAGCAGTTCTGACTCCATTCTTTTCGCACAGACTGCTGTCACCGCGCGTAACTCACTGGAGCGAACGTCGGAGCAGTTGCGCGAGCAACTCAAGGACGCAGAAGGCCAACTTCATGAGTCGACGCGCAAGACAAGCGTCGAAGCTGGCGTTCGCCAAATGCTCGAAGACCAAATGCGTGAACTGCGGACGGAGCATGTCGCAGTGAACGCTCAGATGGAAGCAGTCAAAGCAGAAATGAAGCGTCTCCACATCGCAAACGACGACACCAAGATGCTTGGCGCGCAGAAGCTAGCTGCGTCCGAAGAGCATTTCCGGGCCGAAAGAGTTAAGTTCCAGCACCTGATTGATCAGCTCCAGGAAGAAAAAGTGAGCTTGGAGAGTGAAGTGAGCACGCTTCGCGAGAGGGTGAATGACGCTCGCGACAGCGATCTGGAAGAGCTGTGCGTCGTCAAGAGGGAGGCCGATGTGTTGCGTCTGCGGCTCAAGGAGATGTCTAATCAAGGCGCTTTGTCTATCGCCGAGAAGGATGAGCTCATCCAAGAGCTGAACGAGAAAGTGCGACAAGGGGACAAGTTGCGCCGTATGATGCACAACACGATCCAGGTAAGAAAACCGTTAGTGGACATCTAAGCTCTAGATGAAGGTGTACTAATTGTGCTTTCTCACAGGAACTGCGAGGAAACGTTCGCGTATTTGCTCGAACCCGTCCATTCCTACCGTCAGACCATTGCGATGTTGAGGCTTCGACGTCTGTCATCTCGTGCGACTTTGACGGACAAACGATCAGGTTGCGTCGTCCTGGCAAGAGCTCATCGGCAGAGCTCGACACGTACACGTTCAGCTTTGACAAGGTGTTCGCGCCGTCGGCAGGTCAAGATTCGGTTTTCGATGAAGTATCTGAGTTTGTGCAGTCTGCGCTGGATGGCTATCACGTCTGTCTTTTCTCCTACGGCCAGACAGGGTCGGGAAAGACCCACACGGTATGGATCATGCTTTCATCGCTTGGGTGACTTGACGCTCATCGTGGGTTGTTTCCTATTGACAGATGCAAGGCAGTGGGAACGGCCAAATGCGCGGCATCATTCCTCGAGCGATTGAGAAAGTGCTCGACGAGTGCGAGCATCTGAAAGAACAAGGATGGATCTATACTACACAAGTGTCATTTTTGGAGATCTACAACGAGACGCTGAAGGATCTACTGGTGGACAAGTCCGGCGCCGACAAGAAATTGGGGATCAAAAAGGATGGGAAGGGGTCTGTGTATGTTCCGGACTTGACAATGGTGGACGTGTCCTCCATCGACCAGGTCGAAGTGTTGATGGAGCGCGCCAGTCGTGCACGAAGCGTGGCCTCCACTGACATGAACGCGCAGTCGTCTCGGTCGCACAGCGTCTTTACGCTGCACATTCAGGGAGTGAACGACGCTCAAGGAATCGCGCTGGACGGAAGGCTTAACCTGGTCGATCTCGCCGGCAGTGAGCGTGCGTCGCGTTCGAACGTGAGCGGCGACCGGCTGAAGGAAACTCAAGCGATCAACAAGAGCCTGAGTTGTCTGGCCGACGTTTTCTCAGCGATTGGGAACAAATCGGCGCATGTACGTAGCTGGTGGTCGGTGCTAAGCATGCGTGTACTTTCGTCTAATGCTCGCTTGTCTTGCAGATTCCGTTCCGAAACTCGAAGCTCACGTTTTTGCTTCAGAACAGTTTGTCGGGTGATGGCAAGACGCTCATGATGGTTAACCTGTCGCCTACGTTCGAGTCCGCGAGCGAGAGTCTGTGCTCGCTCCGCTTTGCTCAGCACGTGAACCAGTGCGAGCTCGGGAAGCCCAAGCGGCAAATCAAGTCAAGGCAGGACAATACTGCGTAGAATACTCTCCCTATTGCACTCAGCGCCTATTATATATCCCGCCAATGGTGAACTTGTTCTCAGCGTTCGTTTCTGTTGGTGAATCCATGCAGTGCACACTTCCATCATAATGGAGTGCAACTCGCCATTTTACCTCTGAGCCGCAACTATTTTTGTTCCTCCACCGCACTCGCTGCGAAACGATGTCGTTGAGGTCGCACGTTGCATTTTACGGACATTGACGAAAGTCGGGGTCGATGGGACCTAAGAAAGAGAAGAAGGGCAAAAAGGGGAAGGAGAAGAAAGGTGCGACGCCAACAGAGGACATCTATCGCTCGCGACACGACCTCACGTGTGGTGCGGCGCTGACTAGATGACGGCGCTGAGAATGGCGGCGTCCTGACGGCCGAAGAGCAAGCGAAGCTGTTCCTGTCCGCGAACCGCTCGCTGCAGATGCAGCTCGCCGAGCGGCACGACCTCGCCGTGAAGGCGATGGAGTCGAAGCGGGAGCTGCAAGACCGTGTGACTGGTCTGCAGCGCGACTTCGACCGCGAGCGGCTCGAGACGTTCGGGATCACGCAGGACATGACTCGGCAGTACAAGAGCATGCAGGAAGAGCTGCTAAACCGGATCAACACGCTCGAGAACACCAACGCCGAGCTCCGTGATCAGCTTGGTGAGGGAACTGAGTGGCTACTGTTCGGCTTGTTGTCCTTGGGTCGTATGGAGTTGACGAGTGTTGCTGTTGATCAGAGCTTGCGCGCGTCAATTTCGACGAGCTCAAGCGCGATAAAGATCGCGCGCTGGCGGGAAAGAACGCCGAGATTCAGGAGCTCAAGGCCAAGATGGAGGAGATGGCTCAGGAATTCGGAGACATGCTCAAGGAGACGCTCGACAAGATGCGCGAGCGCATCGAGATCACAAACACGAGCTTCGAGAGCGATGGCGGTGTGCCAATGATCCGCCGACTGGAGGAGTTCAACTTGGGAGGTCCGGGAAAGAATGCATGAATGATTGAATCGCACTCGGATTGGTCCATTCTGTTGAGTAGTCATCCGCGATTGGGCGTAAATAGCTATTTTCGAGGATAGCACGCGAATTGCGGTTGTCATGCCGGTTGTCATGCCGGTTGTCATGCGAGCCGAGCGCGCGAAGAAGCGCCAGAGCGACTCGGAGCCGCGTGCGAACTCGCGCCTGTTCTTCATCTTCTTGGCGCTCGTTTTGGTGTCGGTGACGACCATCTGCGTGTTTTCGGTGCATGTCTCCCCGAGACTCAAGAACCCCAAGGAGTCGAAAAGGATGCCTGCGCAGGCATTGACTGTGGAGCAAGAGCCCGATGAACGAGTGCTTATCGATGGATTTATTGAGAAAAATGCAACTCCAGATGGCTCGGGAGTGAGAGAGCCCGACCAACGAGCGGTTGTCGACACAACTATTGAGGATGATGGTGTTACAGAGGATTTGGTAACGAGAGAGCCTGGTCATCAAGCGACTGTCGATACAGTCTTTGAGAAGAATGCTATTGCAGCAGACACGGGAGCGAGAGAGCCTGATCAACAAACGACTCTCGATGGAGCTATTGAGGAGAGCGCACTTGCAGAGAACTCGGGAACGACACAGCCTGATCAACAAGCGACTGTCGAGACAGCCGTAGAGGAGAATGCGAATGCAAACAGCCAGGGAGGCGACCACATACCCGATGCGTCCGATTCGACGGTTATCCCGCGCGTGATCCACCAGTCGTGGAAGACAAGCGACCACATCCCCAGCCGGTTCCTCCCGTGGATGCGAAGCTGGACAGACGCGCATCCCGAGTGGACCTACGTGTTTTGGACGGATGACGACAATCTCGCGCTGTTTGAACACGTGTACCCGCAGTACTTGTCAGTCGCTCGGGTTGTGAACAAGATCAGTCTCGCTGACATGGCTCGCTATGCGCTGCTGCACAACGTCGGTGGGCTGTACGTCGATGTGGATTTCGAGTGCAAAAAGCCGTTCAACGAGCTGCATAGGACTCACCGAGTGTTTCTGGGAACCGAGCCGCTCGCTCACTCGGTGTTGCTGGAAAAGTCAACCGAGCCGTTGTTGTGTAACGCGATCATGGCGTCTGTTCCCCAGCACCCGTTCTGGTTGAGCGTGCTTGACAACATCAAGAGCGGGTTCGATCGCGCGACCAACAAGTACGACGCGGTGGGTCTAACTGGTCCACGCGTTGTAAAGCAGACATATTTCGGCAACGCAGCGTACTCGACCGACCCAACGCTCACAGTTCTCCCGCCCGAGTACTTCTACCCTGAGGTCGCGTACTGGAACACTGGAGAGCTGAACAAGGCGTGTCGACAGCGCAAGAGCGATCCAGTTGCACAAGAGTCGTGCGCGTGGTTGGAGATGTTCCCCGAGGGTCAGTTCACGGCCAACACGCACGCGACGCACCACTGGCAGTGCACTTGGTGTAGAGAAGAGCAGTCGCCTGAGTACTCGGACCTGGACGCCATCTTCGAGCCAGCGAGTTCACCAAGAGCTGGTCGCGTCTTTCGTCCCAAGATCACCGCCGCCGGCGTGACATTCGTCCGCGCATTCTGATCCCGATGTGTACCCAGACACGAATCAGCTCGACTTCAACTTGCTTGTCTTTATACCGTTCGGACTTGAATAGAGCGCTGTTGATGGCGGTTGGCGGGTGTTGGCGGGTGTGAGAGAAAGTTTATCGCCCGCTCTTCGCTGATGAGCAACGGGGTAACGCACGGAGAGCTGGTGCTGTTCGATTGCCCGCGCATCCGGCGCTCCGAGTACTGGCAGTTTATTAAGCTGGTGGCGCCTGCTCGCTCGCCGTCAGTGCCGGGCCAGACCCACTGGCTGAGCCAAGATGCCTCAGACGCGTTCTGTCTCAAGTGCAGCAAGATCTTCCGCTTCCAGAAGGGCTCGAGCAACTCGGTGCGCCGCCACATGGAGCGGTTCCACCGCCGCGACCTCGCCAAGTACCACGCGCAGGCTCAAGCAGCCTCGTCTCCTCTCGGTAGAGACCTGTATGACGCCGGTGGTGTGACGAAGAAGGCGCAGCGTAAGGCGAAGCGAGCGGCAGCGTCCACGACTCCGGGGTTGTCTGTGCAGGAACTCAGCCATTCAGTCAACTCTGCGGATGAAGGCGTGGCACACTCGACACCACACTCGACCAGTGTAAGGCCGGGTGAAGAAGACGGTTTGAGCGCTAAGAAACGTCGGACTGAAAGCTTTGCAGCAGCGAGCGAGCAACGAGATGGCGTGGAGCTCTTGCTGGCATGGCTCAGTGCTGGAATGCGACCGCTGTCTGTCGTTGAAGACGCCGGGTTTGCGGAGTTTGCCACATTTCTAAGCTCAGGTCATCAATCAGCAGCGGCGTTCGAGGTGCCGACATTCGACACGCTGCAACATCGACTGGCGCTGACAGTCGAGAGTCTTCGGTTCGAGGCGCGCCAGCGTCTCAAGAAGGAGCTCGGACAATGTTCGTTATCGGCGGAAGTTTGGTTGGTGGGAAGTCGCGGGAGAGAAACCCGCGATTCAGATGGACGCGTGATGGCAATCTCATGCCACTACCTGGATGTCGACTTTACTATGATCACGGCTCCACTTGAGATCATCGATCTCCCTGACAATTTTGATCAAAATGGCATCCGCGACATGATATTGGAAAATGTTCGCGAGTGGGGACTGCACAAACAGAATGTGTCGCTGGTTCTAGGCGCTCAAGACATTGGCGACGCTATTGCTGCAGAGGGAGTCTCGGATGTGGTGGATCTGCGATGGGTCCGAGAGTTTGTGACCAGTTTGGTCAGTCCCTTTATGAGCTCCGAGAACTTCTTTACTGCCGACGTTCCCATTTCCGCAGCCATGGCGACGAGCAAGGCGCTTGTCGGATCTACAGTCAAAAGGCTTTATGAGTTGGTCGAAGCGATCCATCGCGACGGAGAAGCTCGGAAAGTGGTTCAGGAGCAGCATCAAAACGTGGCTGATGGCGCGAGAGAGTTTGACTGGCCGTGTGATCTGAGCGGCGCAAGAGGCAGTTTGAATTGGATCGAAGTGGGCCATTTTCTCGGTCGTATTATCGCATGGAAACCCGCTTTTGAAGAGTTTTTTGCCGAATCGTTATCAATATCCAAGCGAGCGCAATTGCAAGACATCATCCAGTTGAAGCCGTCCACGAGAGAATGGTATGTTGTCGAAGCACTCATTCTGTTGCTGCATCCGTTGCAGGAACTATTCGGAGTGCTAGGCACCGAGAAAGTGACGTCAGTGCCTTTCCTTATCCCGTGCGTCGCGATGATGAAGCAGCAACTCTTGCGGGATGACTTGTTCGCCGAGTTGCACGAAAGGTATCGCCGCGAGTTTGAGTTCGACGACGAAATTGCGTTCACAGCAATGGAGCACTTGCGAGAGTTCGTCGTGCATCGGTTCTGCGCTTCCAACGATACCATACTGACCGAGCTGCGATGGTGCTCTGCTCTCGACCCTCGCTGCGCGCGGATGCGAACTCTGAGCGACGAGGGGCGCGAAAAGTGCAAGACTCAGCTCACCGAGCAGGCGATCGCTTGGCATGCGTCCCAGCTCCCAACCACAGCTTCCGACCCCATCGGGACGCTCGGCGTGGAGCTCGACGGCGACATCATGTACAGTGTTATTCGTCCGGGTCAAGGCCTAATGCACCGGCTGCTGTACGACGACGACGAAGAGGCGGCGTCATCCGAGAGCCTTTCGCGCGAGGCAGAGATGGAGCAGATTCGATTATCCATCGCGAACGAGGTGTCCAGTTACTGCAGCGAACACCAGGCTCGGAAGACGAGGATCCTGCACCCGCTCGAGTGGTGGCGGAACAATCGGGAGCGATTCCCTCTCCTGGCCCCGCTGGCGCGCATCTGGCTCGGCGCCGTGGCGTCGACTGGACGCACGATGGTTCACACCCTGCCACTCGAGGTCGTCGAGGAGAATCGGCGGCGCGGAGTGCCCAGAGCGACGCACGACATGATCTTCCTCCACACAGCCAGCTCGCGCGCCAGGGTTGCGGCGCCATTGCCGTCAGCTCGGCTGTCGCCCGAACCCGCTGCCGCCACGCATCACTCGCCGCCGTTTGCAGTGTAGCCATGTCTACCCGTTTTGTGGGTGTTTCAGTAGAATCGGGACCCTGGTGTGTCGATATGATGTGGTGCCGCAACTTCAGTGCCAAAACACGGTGACTATTTTCCAAAACAGGGGGAGAGTCCTGGTTGCCAGCACTCGTTGAAAGAACTACCGAAGAGGCTCGCGAGCCAGGCAGGCAGGATGAGCCCTCCACCGGCGCCAGCGCCGCTGCCGGCCGCCGCGCCGGCCCAGCCGCAGGGCGGCAGCGGAGGTCGTCGGCCGAGTGGCAAGACGCACGGTCGCGGGCGCGAGCGCAGGCAGAGCGCCGGTCCCGGAGGCGCCGGCCCCGGTGCAGCCGCCGCAGCGAGTGCGGGTGGCGGGGACGGCAGCGGTCGCCGCGGGGGCGGAAGAGGCGGCGCAGGAGACAGCAAGGCCGGGAAGCGCGATAAGGGCGAGTCCGGTACTGGCGCCGGCGCCAAGCGGCGCGGAGGCAGCGGAGCCAACGCGAGCGCGCGCGGGGCGGCGACCGGCCAGCGTCCGCCTCGCGCGGCGGCGGCGGCCGTGCAGAAGAAGGTCGTGGTGCGCAACATCCCGTTCACCGCGGGCGAGGAGGAGGTATGCGCGCTGCTGGAGAGCCACGGCGTGGGCCGCGAGTTCGTGTGGCGGTTCGTGCAGGGCAAGGCGCGGGGGAAGAACCGCGAGGCGACTCCCGCGCGCGTGTACCTCGACATGAAGAAGGACCTGGAGCTGGCCAAGACGCTGATCGCGGCGCTGAACGGTCAGGTCTGGCTGCAGGACGCGAAAGGTGGGAATGTATGACGCACAGAAGACGGAGGTCGATGCTGGTGCTAACTCGTGGTGGTGTGGGTGTGTTGGTGGTGTGTGATGTGTTGGCGATGCAGACCAGCAGCCTCTGCATGCCGAGTTCGCGCCGTACCAGAAGGTCCCGCGCGAGAAGCAGCGCAAGGACGCCAAAGTTGGCACAATCGAGCGCGACCCCGAGTACCTGGCGTTCTTGGAGGAGCTGGCCAAGCCGCGCGAGGTGGGGGTGAAGAGTCCACGATGCATCCACGAGTAGCTGTGCTGACAGGAACGCCGATGCTTGTGGACAGAAATTGCCGAGCGCAGACGCTGTGGCTGACGCTGCGGAGAGCGAGCAGGTGGAGAGGCCCGTGGCGGCGCTGGTCAAGTACCTGAACGAGCGGAAGCCACGGGACAAGGGAAAAGTGCGTATTCTGTGCTAGCGATGCTTTGGTTCTCTCTGCTGATCCAGCGTACGACTGACCCACAGGGGAAAGCGGGGAAGGACAAGGGAGGAGTGGCCCGCCGCCAAACTCGCAAGAAGGAGGTTTGTGTTGAAGCTGAGGAGTATCAGTTTATTGTGGAGACTCATGTGATGTCGATGATGGAATAGAAAGGAGCAGGAGCGAAGGAGAAGTCGAAGAAGGACCACAAGAAGAAGAACGCCGATGCGAGCTCGTCGACTGGGGATAAGGGTAAGGATTCTGTATGGGAAGGAGCTGGAGCCGCTGCAATGGTGTTCATTCGGTCCAACTTCTTGGTGCAGAATCCGCCAAAGCCCGCAAGCTGCGCGGAGGGAAGACTGGGTCTGCGAAGAAGGACAACGCTGGGGCGAAGGAAGCGATTGAGCCTGGTACGGTGCGTATCATGGCGCCGAGAGATGGTTCGTCTAGTGCTGCCGCGAATGCTGCGGCTGAAAACGGGAGTGGGAAGCCCTCGGCTCCTCGAGCTCCGCCGGCGGCTGGCGCGACAGAGGCGTCAGGCGACAAAACGAACCAGCGCGGACAAAAGGGTGGTGCTGGTCGCGGACGAGGACGGAAGGAGAATAGCAGCAAGAAGCCTGTCGAGTCTGGCGACGCCTCGGCTGCGTCCGTGGAGAGCAAGCCGCCGCGGTCGCGTCGTGACTCGCGTACGGGAGGTGGCAATGTGAAGAAGGATGGAAAAGGCGACAAGGTTCGTTCCGCACTGCATTACGAGGCGTGTCTTGCTGTTGTTCATTTTGGTTGACGTTGTCTGTGCACAACCAGAAAAAGCGCGTGTTCGCACCAAAGGCAGCGGCGACTCCTGCCGCGCCGCAGGGTTGATGCTCGGACGGTTCGAAGATTGTGAGCAACGTGTGAAGGATGGAGGAGTGAGCGCCAGACTTCGGCCGAGTTGATCGGTTGTCCGGCGTACCTCGAAGCGTCACTATCACTACTGTCCACTGGGTTGGCGGTTCGCACGATTGGAGGCACTGCTGTTGGCATTGCAGGAAGGCGGACGATGGATTACGAGGCGCTGCCGTCACGTTTGTTCCTGAGCGACGGAGACGTACAGGAAGAGGCGAGGAATTGCTCACATGCACGAAGGTAACACACGGCACTGGACGAGGATTATGGCCGACCGCTGTGTCGGTGGACACCGAGGCACCGACAATTTGGCTGCAATGGACAGCTATTGTTAGACAGAACGCTAAGGTGGGCAATCGCACGTTTCGTTGCTGGTGATCCTACCTGTTGCTCTCGACGTATCTCGATTCTGTACCTCCCAACGAAGCATCATGCAGACTCGCGGCGACGCTGCGATCAAGCTGGTGCTGCTCGGCAACGGGTCCGTCGGCAAGTCGAGCCTGATCGCGCGTTTTGTGGACGACGGCTTCACGCGAGTGTACAAGCAGACGATCGGGCTCGACTTCTTCGAGAAGAAGCTGCAGTTCCCGCGCGACCAGCGACTCGTGCTGCAGGTTTGGGACATCGGTGGCCAGACCATCTCGAGCAAGATGATCGACAAGTACCTGTTCGGCGTGCATGTCGCGTTGCTGTGCTATGACGTGACGGACGCGCAGTCGTTCGCCGACGCCGAGGACTGGCTGGCGGTCGCTCGCCGCGCGAGCCAAGCCGAGCAGCGCGCCATGGACCTCTACCTTGTGGGCAACAAGATCGACCTGATCGCGCAGCGCGTCGTGACGAAAGACAAGCACGACGAGTTCATCCGACGGCACAAGCTGGGCGGCGGCTTCCTCGTGTCAGCGCAGAGCGGCGACAACGTCCTCAAGGCCGTGTACCGCGTGTCGGCTGCCGCGGCCAAGCTGCAGGTGTCCGAGTTCGAGCTGTCGTACTGCGACCAGGTTGTGCGCGCCACGATCCCTCAGCCGGGCGGTGCTGAGGACGAGGCGCGAACGGCCATGGCCGACGCGATCGAGGCGGAGGACCGCGCGTTGGAGGCTCGCAAGGCTGCGCGTGGCTCGACCAAGGCCAAGCCGCAGTGCCAGATCATGTAGGCAGCGCACGGATGTAACACCCCTATGTTCACAAAAAGTCGCACTCGGCACGGAGGATGGTCTGTCGCTCAGCAGGCGAGCCGTTGAGGAAGGCGAGCCGCAGCAGCTCGTTGTCGCGGAGCTTGGCGATGGCCACCGACAGAGTGTACAGTCGCGGGAGCACGATGCCGGTCCAGAGATCGGGGCCGAGGATCGCACCACCATCGCTGTCGCGCGCTGGTACGCCACTCAGAGGCGGCGAGGAGAGCGAGACGCGCGAGACCGAGACAGTTGGCTCCCGCTGCTGCTCGTCAGCGCCGTGCAGGCACTGCACGAGGTCGCCGTCCGTGACCCCCAGCATCTTCATGTAGACGGCCATCTGCACCAGGTCGTACAGCGGTGGCGGGTTCCGCAGCGAGCGTAGGCGGTTCTTGACCTCTACGACGATGGGGGTCAGCGTCCACTCGTCATCGTCCGAGATGCTCAGCGCGTCTGTGACGCCGTCGACCATCCCGCAGATGCGGAACATGCCGTCAGGCAGGGTTTGCACTTCGTCCTCACTCTGATCTTTCGGGACAGTCGAGCGCTGCGCTTGAGCTTCCAACTCGGCGTAGTCTATCGCATTGTTGGGAGCATCTTGCGCTGTTTCCTGGCCGTCGGCAGTCAGTGGCGCTGGGTACGTGAGGTAGTAGAAGTTCTCGTTCGTAAGCCGAACCTGACACCTGCACACAAGGTCAGACACGCGTACAGATTAGCTCTGGCACCGTTGAGTCAGCGACTGAGATTCCCAGCTCGCACCCGGTCTGTGCCTCATACACCTGTCGACACCGCAAGATCCGTCAGTCCATCGCCAGTACCCAACAGACCATGCTGACTTTCCTACTCACCTTGAGTGCCAAACTCTCGTTGCGCGTGCCGACGCTCTGGCGGATTTTCTCATTCATGAGGCGCACGGCTTCGACGGCCTCGTCGCCCGTGATCCGCTTGCTGCGCGCGGCGTCGGCCAGCAGCGACGCCACGTTGGCCATGAGCGCCTCGGCGGTAGCCACTCGCGCCGGCGCCGCGCGGTCGCGCGTCCAGCTCAGCACAGAGCGCAGCTCTCGAGAGACGGACGGACCGCTACGGTCCACGAGCGCCAGCAGCTCGTCGTCGGGCGAGACGATGGTCAGCCCCAGACGCTCGGCGTCGCGCTCGAGCAGCTCCGGTCGGTCCTGGTACACGTACTGTCGGAGCCAGCAACGGACGTCAGGAGACCAGTGGTGGCAATGAACTACTGTGGTTGACTGACTGACTCGCGCGCGCACCTCCACGACCTCCTCGGTCAGGTCTCCGAACTCGTGGAGGCCCACGGCGAGCGCTACCTTGGACGCCGAGAAGCGCACGACGACCTGGCTTGCTGCACTTGCTGCAGCCATGGTGAAAAAGTGAAAATGAATTGGAATCAGCAGATCAGAGTGAGGTATACTCTGTTAAAGTATGGTTGATTCTGGAATCAGTGTATCTGAGATTGCTTCATCTGCGACGTGAGACGGACATGGGTTGAAGAGGAGTCGAGCCATCCCGACAGCGTCGGCTGCAACCAGAGGTAGCACGCGTCTCGCGGCCTCCCAGTCGACCGACGCGAGCGCTGCAGCTGTGGCGGTGTTGTCACCTCGCGAGTGGTGGCAGTGCGCTGCTTGGAAGGCCGCGAGCGCCTGCGCGACGATCGGTCGAGCAGTCAAGTCGGTGTCGTGCATCTGTTCGAGTTACGAGCAGTGCGACGCTGTGAGAACACACGAGAACACACGCGCTGGCCAGGGCTTCAGCGCGAGCTCTTGGCCTACCAGTTGCTCCAGCAAGTCGAGCGCGCGCGCAAACTCCCCTCGAGCGACTAGGATGTGCGCGAGAAGCTCCTGCGTCATCCGTCCCAGTCAAATGTGCTCAATGACCACACTTCAACTATGCACAGACACCAAGCTCACCAAACTGTTGCGCTTTAACGCTTGACGGGATTCATCAGCAGTCTGGTCAGCGGTTGCGGCCACTGAATGCTCGAGACAGCGCAGCACCTCATCGTTATTTCGCTCTCCTTCTCCACCACCCAGCAGCACGAGGCAGAGAGCGAGGTGGTAGTGTGCTTCCAGTCCAACGCCACTGTGTGGCAGAAGCGATCGGAACAGCGTGCTGTCGCGGGTACGGCGTGAGATCATCGATGGACACAATAACAAACCTCGCAAGAACCGCACACCTGGCGGCCGCATAGTCTCCCCGAGCCTGCAACAGCAGTGCGAGCGTATAGTCGGTGTATGGGTCGCTGCCTCCTCCATTGTCTGCATTTGCCGTCTCCCTGAAGAACGCGAGCGGATCAAGACTAGCAACGCCTGTGTGCTGGCCGCCGCTCTCGTCCGCGTCGAACACGGACGGCTCCCGCGCACTGACGACTCGTGGTGTCACGCGCGGCGTATGCTCTGGAGCGGGAGACGGAGCGGCTGGTGCGGGGACATCGGGGACAACGGCAGCAACGACATCAGTAGCAAGCCGTGGTGTGGGAGTGACTGATGGCGCCGCCGGAGCAGCGCTCCTCTGCTTCTGCTTTGACGCCCCGACCGGTCGATTGCCCATCGGTTCAGCCTATTCCAAACGAAGTCCACTGAAAAGGTGCTCGCTGCGACCCAATTCTCGATCTGAATGAACTGCATTGTTTAGGTTTGTCTTTGCTGTCCTGCTCCACTTCACTCAGCGACTTCAGCCTCGTCGCCCTCGAGCCGGTCGAGGTAGCCGCCCTCCCTTGCCAGGTCGTAGAGGCGGCCGCTGCGCTGGGCGAGCAGCGTTGCAGGCGCGTCGAACTCGGCCACCTGACCACCGTCCAGCACGAGAATGCGGTCGGCGTCCAGCACCGTGTCCAACCGGTGAGCGATCGTGAGAACTGTGGCCGACCGGAAGGCGTCGCGCACGACGCGCTGCAGCGCGCGGTCCGTCTCGTGGTCCACGGCGGCGGTGGCTTCGTCCATGACGACCACCGTGGACGCTCGCAGCAGCGCGCGCGCCAGACACAGCATCTGACGCTCTCCCACACTCAGGTTGTCGCCGTTGTCGTCCAGCGTCGCGAGGAGACCGCCGTCCATTTGTCCGACCTTGGTCGCCAGCCCGGCACGGCGTAGCGCCGTCCACAGTTCCTCGTCGGTGAGCTCGTCGAATGGGTCGAGGTAGCCGCGCAACGAGCCTCGGAAGAGCACCGGAGCCTGGGTCACAACCGACAGGCGACTGCGAAGCGTGTGGAGGCCGAGCGTAGATACGTCGACGCCATCCACCACGATACGACCACCCGCCAGCTCGTTGATACGGAAGAGCGCCATGAGGAGACTCGATTTGCCCGCACCTGTGCGACCCACGACGCCAATCTTCTCCGCCGCGGACAATTGGAACGACACGTCGCGCAGCACGAGGTCGCCGCCGGGTCGGTAGCGGAAGCTCACCTTCTCGAACACAACAGCGCCGTGCGCGGGCCACTCGGCCGACGGCTCGGTCATCGGCATCACGTGCGGCGCCTCGGGAGGCACGTCCACGTACTCCTGCAGGCGCTCGGGTGCCACCATCGACGTCTCGAGCCAGGACCAAGCCTGCACGAGCGACTGCAGACCTTCGTCCACACTGAGCGCGTAGTTGAACGCGAGTCCGACGACACCCGCGCTGAGCACCGACCGCAACGACACGAGCGCGGCGGCCACACCCACGACGATGGCGCCTCCCAGCAACTGCACGCGCAGAGCGAACCACTGACCCACGTACACCGACAGGTGCGTGTTGCGGTTGTTGAGGTCGATGCGCTCATAGTTATCCGCTTCGAACCGAGCGACCTGCTCGGGACCGAACGCTCGGATGGTGGCAGCGCCGTCCACGGCTTCGGCCATGTGTGCGAGCACGGGCGACGTCGACGTTCGCTGCAGTCGCTGCAGCTCGCGAGCAGGCCGTAGGTACCAGCGTCCGACGTGAGCGTACGCGAACAGCACCGGAATGACAAGCAGACCGAGCTTGCCGACCACGACCACGGCCGTGAGCAGCGTACATCCCGTGAAGAACGTCTCAGCCAGCAGCGTGCCGTACGCGAACGGGAGACGGAAGTCGACGCTCGACACGTCGTCGCTGTAGCGGTTGAGCAGGCGACCAAGCGGGTTGGCGTCGAAGAAGGTCATCGGCGCGAGCAGCAGTGCCGCCGTCATGCGCTCGAACAGCTGACGAGCGCCACGAAGACCAGCCACCGCCACTGTGGTCGAGCGAGCGAGCACCATGAGGCTGCTCCCCAGCGCCAGCGCCGAGTAGATGAGCAGGTCGGCTCCCACGTGCTCGCGCTGCTCGTCTGCGCTCGCGCCGGTCCAGTGCGCGAGCCACAGGTCGCTCAAGATCTGCAGCAGCTGCCACACGGCCTGCACCACCAGCAGCAGGATCACGACACGCGCGCCGCCCACCGCGCGGAGGTACGCCACAAACACCCGCGACGACACGCGGCCCTCGTGCCGGTGCTCCTCGGCCACGAGTCGACCGGCGTCCACGTCTTCGCTGTAGCCAGCCGCGTCCACAAAGTCTCCGAGAAAGTCCTCGGCCGCGCGCGCCGACACGACCGCGGGGGACTTGAGACCGACGGCCACGAGACTGTCGCCCGCCGCTGCTGCACGCGCGAGCTGTGAGCGTTCGGCGGCCTCCTGAACGCTCGATGGCGTCACGCGAGGCGCGCCGCTCGGACTGGCGGCCGAGAGCGAGAACGTGCGGTCGAGCGGCGGGGCGACAGCAGCCGACACCAGCGGAGAGACGAGCGGCGACGAGATGGCGGGCTTCACGTCGTCCTCGACGCTGCTCGAGCGCTCCAGCATGCCGTCGCGCAGCAGGAAGGCGGCATCGACGTGCGGCGACGCGATGATGTCAGGGTTGTGCGACACGAGCACGCGGGTCTTGTGGCGCAGCAGGCCGAGCACGCACTTGGTGAACACGTCGTGGGCCACGATCGCGTCCACGGCCGCGAGCGGTGCGTCCAGCAGGAAGATGTCCGCGTCCGAGTAGCAGGCGCGCGCGAGCGAGATGCGCGCCTTCTGTCCGCCGGACAGGTTCAGTCCCTTTTGGCCGATCTCGGTCAGATCCCCCGCCGGCAGCCGCGCGAGGTCGGGGAGCAAACCGCACGCGTCCAGCACCTTCATGTAGCGGCGGCGGTCGAAGGCCTGACCGAACAGGATGTTGTCGCGCAGGGACATGTTCTGCAGCCAGTGCTGCTGTGCGCAGTACGCGACGGCGCCGCCAACGTACACGCTGCCGTGGCGCTTGGACATCTCTCCCAACAGCGCCGACAACAGCGACGACTTGCCGCTCCCCACGCGGCCGTGCAGCACCACCAGCTCGCCGCGCGCGACCGTGAGCTCGATGCCGCGCAGCAGCGGCTGAGCGGGACTCTCGTCCCACGCGAACGCGGCGTCCTGCACGGCGATCACCACGTCCTGCGGGTCGAAGCGCGCCACACAGTCGAGGTCGGTGCGCGACGCCACGGCCAGCGGGTCCACCTCGTCCAGGTCCATGAAGCGCAGCAGGCGGCTCAGCGACACGCCGGCCTGGATCAGTCCCGTCACCGTGCGAGGCAGCGCGCGCAGAGGCTCCTGGATGAGGCGGAAGAGCGCGAGCGCGGGAAAGATGGTGGCGGCCTCGAGCGGCACGTGCATGCCGAGCGCCAGCACCGCGAACGTCGTGGTGGACACGAACACCGGCGCTCCCCAGAGCAGGAAGATGTTGAAGGCTCCCAGCAGCAGGTAGCGCCACACGGCGGCGAGCTCGACGGCACGAGCGGCGGTCACCTTGGCGCCGAACTTGCGCTCCCACGCGTTGAACTTGACCACAAGCATGGCCCCCAGCAGCTCCGTCACCACGGCCATGCGCGAGTCCTTGGCTGCCATCACGCGCGCGAACGTCGCCGCCTGCGCGCGCGCCATCAGGTGGTTGAGCACGAGCACGACGAGGATGACGGCGAGTCCGGCGGCCGCGGCGGGGCCCACGAGCCGGTAGAGCAGCACCAGCGCGGCCGCGAGCTCGAGTGGCAGGGCCCACAGCTGGTGCAGCAGCGTGGCGGCCTGCTGCACGTTCTGCACGTCCGTGGCGTACAGGTTGACGAGCTCGGCGGCCGAGTGACGCGCGCGCGCGGCCGCGGACAGCCGCAGCGCCTTCTGGAACACGAGCGCCTTGAGCGCCGAGGCCCACCGCAGCGCCACCACCTGCAGCTCGGCCATCACGAACGCGAACAGCAGCGCCTTGAGCACGCGCGTGGCCAGCAGCACGCCGAGCCAGAACACCAGCGGACGGATGGCCCCGTCCTCCACAGTCTCAGTAGGGACGTCCCCAGTCTCGATGGTCGCGGACGAGGTGTCAGCAGCGTCGGCGAGCAGCGCGACGACGCGGTTGAGCACGACGGGGCCGAGCAGGTCGCAGGCGAGCGCGGCGGCGTAGAGCAGGCCCACGGCGGCGTACAGCGCACCGTCCGCGCGCACGAGCGCGCCGAGGAAGGATCCCGAGGCCATCCAGCCGTGCGCGAGCCGCGCGGCCGCCGGCGCGCACAGGTTGGCCGGCGCGAGGGCCCACACGTCGTCCTGGTCGAGCTGCCGGCGGTTGCCGGTCGCGAGCACGGGCGAGACCCACGAGATGAGCGCCTTGGCCGCGAGCGACGCCCCCTCCAGCGGGTGGCCGTACACCGGACGGCGCGGCAGCAGCGGCGCACGCTCCACCGCGGCGGTGGCCGGCGCCATGGCTTGCCTTGACGGGTCTTGACGGACTGGAGAGTGGATGGAGGGCGGTTGCGGCGGAAGTGAGCCAGCCGCACACGCATCAAGCTGAGGCGCGACTTCAAAGACGGGCAGCTGTCCTCGGGGGGCGGACGGGCGGATCCGCTGGTTTGGTGGATCCGCTGGTTTGGTGGATCCACTTCTTCAGGAGGATCCGCCTCCTTGAGATGGACCTATGATTCAGGAGGATCCGCTTCCTAGAGGTGGATCCACGATTCAGAAGGGGATGGCGGACGCACCAGCCGACTTGCGCGCTTCCGCCTGGCCTCTTGGCCGCATGGTCTCTTCCACGTCCGCCGAGTCAGCTTCTCGGTATAGCGGACGCCAGTCACTCGCTCCGGACGGCGGGCTAGGGCGAGACAGGCGCCACTTCCCCCCCTCCCCACCGTCACCGCCACCGGCCACCGGCCAGCGCACAGTTCCGGTCTGCCGCCTTCCCCCCTCACCGCCATCATAGGCACCGCCATCTCCATCACGACCGCCATCACTACGACCGCTGCTGCTGCCGCCACTGCAGCCAGGGCCAGCGACATGGAGCGTCGGCGGCTGGCGGCGTCGCCCTACTCGGACAAGCAGCTCCACGCGCTGCGCGTGTGCGGCACGCTGGGTGTGGCGCTCTACGCGCTGCTGCTGGTGGCCATCGCGTGGCGCACGGTCCTCCACTTCCGTCGCGGCGGGCCGCGGGCCCCCAAGACGCTCTTCCACCTCGGCCTGCTGCTCACGGCTGCGCTGTGCCTCGTGGATCCCGCGAGCTGGCTGGCCCACCCGGACTCGCAGAGCTGGGTGTACGCGTACCTCGCGCGGCTGTACGCGCTGCTGGGCCAGTGCCTGTGCAAGTCGTACCTGGCCGTGTGCTGGGCGGGCGTGGTCTCGGCGGGCCAGACGCGCGAGCGACGACGCGCGGGGGCGACCGTGCTCGCGCTCAATGGCGCGCTGTGTGTGTGGGCCGTGGTGGCCCCCGTGCTGCTCTCGGGCTTCCAGGATGACCTGTACGGCCAGTACGCGTTCGTGCGCAGCGCGTCGCGCGCCGCCATGACGTACGTGGTCGTGGCCGTCGTGCTGGCGTACGCGGCGTTGCTCGTGTACCAGGCCGCGCGTCTCCGTCGCCGGCTGCTGCTCGCGAGGGGCACCGTCCCCGTCGGCAGCGTCGAGAAGTCGCTGTACCAGTTGCTGCTGACCGTCGCCGTGTTCCTCGTGGCTGACCTGCTGCGCGTCGTGAGCCTCGCGCTGTACGACTCGGGCGGCGCCGCGCTCTCCATCCTCTCCTACCTCGTGCTCAACTCGCTCGTGCCCAACATCTTCCCCGCCATCTGCATGCTCTACCTCATGCGCCGCCTGCCGTCGCCGCGCGCCAACGCCAAGGACCCGAAGCTCGCCGGCCAGCGCGCGCGCGGGGACGAGGCCACGCTGTCGCGGTACATGTCCGAGTCGGACGGCGGCCTGGGCATTGGTATTGGCAACGGAGGGGACGACGGGTTCGCGCTGGGCGACAGCCGTGTGCTGGCCCACTCGAGGCAGCAGGCGCCGGCGTCGCTCGGGGCCCCCGCGCCGTCCCCCGCCTTCTGCCGCGTGCGCGAGTAGCTTTGAGTAGCGTTGGCGTCCATTGTGGAGTCCGTTGTGGTCCGTTGTGGTCCATTGCGTCGGTAACTTATGAACATGTCGAGTGGTGTTGGTCTGTTTGTCATTCACTCCGGTCATTCACTCCGGTCATTCACTCCGGTCGGGTACCCATGAGGTGGTCACTTCCCATCATCACTCAACCGGAGCCGGACCACTGCAGGAAGCGCTGCTCCTGGCGGCGCAGCTCCGCGAGCCGCAGCTGTGCGCGCCGCTGGGCCACGAGCAGCTCGCCCAAGGCCGCGAGTCGCACGCCCGCGCGCACCGCGAGCCGCGGGTGGCCCGCGCGCGCGAGGTCCGGCGCCAGCGCCGCCAGCAGCGCGTCGTCCACGTCCAGCGGCAGCTCGAAGCTTGCCATCGCCGGCTCCGCCTCTTGTTGCATTGGCTCGGGCCTCGGCTGCTTGAGTGGCGAGCGCGAGGGCGACGCGGGCTCGCGCGCGGCGGTGCAGCGGTCCACGACGTCCAGCACTGACAGTCGGGCCGCGCCGAGCCTCCTTGGCTTGCCGACCCTCGCGGCCTCGAGCACGCGCAGCTCGAGCGCGGCCGCGCCGTCCAGCGCCGCGAGCGGCAGCGCGAACGACTCGCGCCACTGCGGCGCACGCGACGGCGCGCTCGCGGCCGTGTTGGCCGGCGGCGGCGGGTCCGAGCCCGCGAGCCGCAGCTCGACGTAGGCGGCGGCCGGCGGCAGCGCCATGGCCCCCACCACCTCCACCAGCAGCTCGCCGATGGGTTTCGATCCGCTGGCGAGCTGCGCGGCGGCGATGCGCGCCTCGAGGTCGTCGGCCCTGCGCTGCAGGCGGCGGCACTGGTCCATGAGCTCCTCGGCGGCGTCCTGCTCGCGCTGGTCGCCCGTCACGGCGAAGCGGAAGACGCCGTTGAGGAAGACGCGGCCCGCGGGGAGGTCCGCGGCCGCGAGCGCCGCGGCGTCGAGCTGGCCGCCCGAGAGGTATCTCGCCTGCAGGAAGGCGCTGCGCTGCGCCGCGGCGGCCAGCGCTCGTCTAGCGGCGCGGTCGCGGCCGTCGTCGAGGCCCAGCGACCACCAGAGCAGCGCGAAGGCGGCGCCGGCCGCCAGTGCCGCCTGGTCTAGTGGGACAGCAGTGGGGGAGTCGGCGCAGCGCAGCGCCACGAGTGCGGCGTTGTGCGCGGCGCCGCCGAGGCTCCAGGCGCGCAGCACGGCGCTCCAGCCGCGGAACGAGGCCGAGCGCGACGGGAACGGCCGCTGCGCGCGGAACGCCAGGCGGTGCGCGGCGCAGCGCAGCCTCGCGACCGAGGCGGCCCAGGCCAGCGCGCAGGCCGGCAGCGGCGCGAGCGCGGCGAACCAGGCCGCGAACCCGAGCGGCAGCAGCAGCGCCGCGTACTCGCGCAGCGTGCCGTCGTGCGGCGGCAGCTCCGCGTCGTCCACCGCTACCAGAGCAGCGGAGGGCAGCAGGCGGCGGCGCGAGGGCGACGGTGGCCGGCCGCGGCGCGAGCTCCGCCGGCGCCGCAGTCCGGTCTCCACGTCCGCGGGCTCTGCGGCTAGAGACCGCCACGAGGCCGCTGCCATTGCAGCCGTCCGCGCTAGCAGCGCTCGCCCCGCGGCCGCCGCGAGCTGCAGCAGCGACAGCACCAGGTCAAGCGCGAGCGACGCGAGCAGCAGCGCCGCCGCCTGGTCGCGGCACGCGCCGCCGTCGGGGCCGCAGGCCTCCGGAGAGAGCAGCGGGCGGCCCAGCGCGAGGAACCAGAGCGCGCCGAACGCGTTGGCCGTCTGCGCCAGCGCCACTGCAGTCAACAGTCAGTCAGTCAGTATCCATCAGAGCCACTGGTGGATCTAGAGAGCCAACGCACGCTTAAGCGCGAGGCTGGCGTCGTGCTGGCGCTGCGAGCGGTGGTTCTCCCAGTCGGTGAGCGTCGAGGCCGCCTGGGCGAGAGCGGGGGCCACCGCCCGCGCCAGCAGCGCGAGCACCACGCTCGCCAGCGCCGGCGAGTCCGTCGCGAGCGTCTGGTAGCTGGAGCTCGCGGCCAGCGCGACGTACGCGGCCACGAGCGCCGAGACGACGCCCGCGAGCGCTGCGATCGCCATCAAGCGACGCAGCTCGCGCTTGGTGGGCGAGAAGTGCGGCTCGAGCCGCAGGCTGACGGCGCTGCGCGCGAGCTCGCCACGGAACTGCGGACGCGGCGCCTGGCGCAGGTCCGCAACGGCGTCGTCCGCGCCGGCGACGCCCCAGGCGGCCGCGAGCACCTGCGCGCGCAGCGTCCACTTGCGCTCGAGCACGCGCAGCGCGGCGGCGTCGGCGAGCGCAAAGGCCGCGAAGAAGGCGACGTGGCGCGCCGGCGGCGGCGGCCAGCGGCTCGCGGCGCTGGCCACGGTCAGCAGCAGCGCAAAGGCCGCGAGCCGCTGCAGCGCCAGCACTTGGGCGGACCCGAACGCGAAGTCTAAGGTGGTCGGTAGCTAGTCAGTGTACCGTAGGTGGTGATGGTTTTTGACTAGCAGCTTGACATGGAGCACACGTACAGAGCGCGAGCTGCTCGCCGAAGTAGTCGCGGACGCGGCCCAGCGGCTGGCGCGCCGGCAGTCGCCAGAGCTCGCGCGCGCTGCATCGAGCGGGTCGGCAACGCCACGAAGGCAGGAGCGACCCCCACTGCTGCTGCAGGTCGTCGATGGTCACGTCGCTGTCAGTTCCTTCGCCTCCTCTGCGCGAGTGCGGGGCCCAGTGCGAGTGCAGCACGCCACGCGCGACCAGCGCGTCGCAGTCGAGCTCGGCGTCCAGCACGGCCTTAGTGAGGCGGATCCTGTCGACAGCGCGGAACGGGCCGTCGCCCTCGTGCTGGCCATCGGCGGCGGCTGTGGGGCGGAACAGGTACCGCAGCGCCGGCCGCCGCGAGAACGGCAGGAACGTCGCGCTCGCCAGCGCCACCGCCGCGCGGTCCTCGTCCTCGACCGCGTCCTCTCCGTCTCCAGCCGTCCGCTGCTGCTGCACCATTGGCTCGCCGCGCCGCCGCAGCGTCTGCAGGCGCCGCGTCCACGTTGGCGGCGTCTCGCCCGGCAGCACCTGCGCCTCGGCCGCGGGGATCCGGGCCGCGAGGAACAGCCGCGCGAGCTCCTCGACCACGTCCCCGCGGTCGAGCTCCTTCTCCGCGTCGCCTGCGCCTCGGTCGCGAAGACCCACGGACGGGTCGAGCTCGCGCGCCGTCGGCACCGGCAGCTTGAGCCGGTCGGCCGTGGCGCACAGCAGCGCCGGCGACGGCCGCACGCTCATCAGCAGCCGGTCGCCGCGGCGCCGGCAGCTCACGGCGAGTCCCGGCAGCGCGTCCAGCCGCTGCACGACCAGCTCGCGCAGCAGCTCGCGCAGCAGCGACGAGGGGAGCGTGTCGGTCGGCGCCGGCACCGGCGAGCGGAACCGCGCGACCCACAGCGCGCGCAGCTCGGCGAGCGCTCGCTGCTCTCGCTCGCGGCCGCCGGGCGTCGCGGCGCGCACGACGTCGCACGCGTCGGCGAAGCGGATGCGGTGCTGCAGCGCCGACAGCGACGCCGACTGCGAGTCGGGAGCTGGGAACTCGAGCGTGTAGTAGAACTGCGGCTCGGCCGCTCGAGGCGAGCTCGCGGTCGGCTCGGCCTCGCCAGCGCCTCCCCCTACAGCGGCGTACATGGCGGAATGGCTAATGGCTCGATGGAGCGGAGCAACCCATTCGCCAAGATCGCGCCGCGACCGGTTGAGTCGCCGGTCGCAGTCAGCCGTCGGATCGGATCGGATCCCTAGTCGAGGCGACGGCCCCTCCTCCCTCCGGCCAACCGCCGCCACCGGCATGCATG
The DNA here is from genome assembly GCA_023336425.1 of Phytopythium cucurbitacearum (nom. inval.). Lineage (NCBI taxonomy): Eukaryota > Oomycota > Peronosporomycetes > Pythiales > Pythiaceae > Phytopythium > Phytopythium cucurbitacearum (nom. inval.). The sequence goes on along the minus strand of JAADXC010000079.1, from coordinate 43,529 downwards.
GCCTCGCCGCCGCGGCCGAGCGCGTCCCCGCGGCGCTCGGACGCCGTCTCGGCCGTCGACGACGGTCTCGGCGCGCCTCGCCCCACTCGGTACGTGCGTGTCTCCCCACCTAGTGACGGTCTCACCACCTCGTACTAGGTCTCACCACCTCGTACTAGGTCTCACTAACTCGCTCTCGGTATTCGCAGACCGTTCTCGGATTCGGCGCGCCACGGCGGCAGTCTATTGACGGTGCTCGTGCTCTTCGGCCGCGGCCTCGACGCTCCCAGCGACGCGGACGCGGCTGGCGGCGTCTACGTCGTGCTGTCGGTCGAGTCACTCGCGTCGGACCGCCACAACGACAACGATGACGACCGGTTGTACACGCTGCGTAGCCCGCCGTTCGCCGCCACGCGCGTCGTCGAGCGCGGCGCGTCGCCCGCCTGGAATGAGCTGCTCACGCTGCCGCTGCCTCCCGACTGGCGCGCGCGCGGACGCCGGCCGCTTGCGCTCAAGCTCGAACTCGTGGACCGCGGCGCGAGTCCGCAGGAGGACTTCCTGCTGGCCGCCTGCGGACTGCCGCTCGCCGCCGCCGTCCCGCGGCCGGACGTGCAGACGCGGCTCGCGCTGCCGATCTCGGCCGCAGAGACCACAGAAGCAAGCGACAGAGACAGCGGGTCGTGGCTCGGACCGGCGCTCTTTGTCGCGGTCCACGAGCACTCGAGGGAGGCGCCGAGAGCGAGCGACCTGCGTGTGGAGCTCACCGTCCAGTCGTTCGCGCCGTCGGCCAGCGCTCTACCTCCGTCGCTGGCCATGTCGCTTCGCCGCAGCGATGACCACTGGTCGACTGATGGTCCGCTCGACTCGCTCTTCCAGACGATCACTGACAGCGGAGCACAACTTGCACCGTCACCGCCATCGGCCATGACGCCGTTCGCAACGCGACTGTCCGGCCAGCGCGAGTTCGCGTGGCTCTACCCGCTGCCATTCGGCCAGCCCAGCGCTGAGGTCATGCAGCTGGAGGTCGTGCTGCTTGGCGCAGGTCATGAAGACGCAGCGATGCCAATCCAAGTGGGTCGAGGGACGTTGGCGCTCGCCCACGGATCGCTGGTTGTGGGCGACGGCGTCGTCGTCCAGCTGCCACCTGTTGCCATCTCGAGCATCGACGGCGCGACCGACAGCGTGCTCGGCCACGCCTCTATCCGCGCGCGCGCCTGGAACGCCGACGCGTGGGAAGCGTTTGCGCGTGGAGTCCCCGCTCGCCGCGTGGTCTGCTCGAACCGCAGTCCGGCGACGACCCCCGCGTGGCTCGACGCCATTCTCCGAGGACTGCGCCGCCACCCTGTCGCGTCCTTGTGCGACGATGGCGGTGTCGCGAGCGTGTTGGCGGAGCTGCTGTCGCAGCGGTCGAGCAGCGAGAGACCACCGATCGAAGCAGCAAGCGCCGTCAGCGCCGTCAGCGTCGTCAGTGCCGTCGACGCAGCGAACAGCTCGAGCATCACGCAGCTACTGAAGGATCACGTCGCGCTCCTGACGGCGCAGTCGACAGCGCAGCGACAACAGATCGAGCAGGCACGTCTGCAATTGATGGTTTGTGGCTCACTGATGTGCTGGCGATGGATGCTGAGTGTACGCCAATAGCTCCAGCAGGATCTGGATGCGCGTGTCGACGCCATTGAGGCCTGCAGACTCGAGATAGCCGCGCTGAAGGTACGCAGTCCTAGTAGCTCTGTCTGAACAGTCATTCACGATCGCTGCGACTGCCAATAGCGAGACCTGCAGCTCAAGAACGAGCAGATCGCGCAGCTCACGACGCAGGCTGCGGCTGCGCGGCAGCGAGAGCACAAGCGGACGACCCAACTGCTGGACGTATCTGCTCTCCAAGGCACCAGACCAGACGACCCAGTCGCCCAGCGCCTGAGAGCGTTGCTTGTCAAGTACTCCGAGCTGGAAGAGGAGCACGCTGCCACCAAGCAGGAGCTAGTGGACGCGCGCCAGTCAGCTACTGCGTTGCAACAGCTCGAGGTGAGTTGCTGTTGTCGGATCAAACCATCAGAGCCAACAATCACGCTGATTGTCAACCTTGTGCCGTGGTGAAGGTCCGGCACGCCGAGCTGCAGCAAGCGCACTTGGTGCAGACCGCGCTCGTGCAGCGCCTGCAAAGGGACAAGCAGCAGGCGGGAGTCCTGCGCGTACGCTCGCTCTTCTTTTCGCTGACGGTCGGACAAATCGGAACACTGACTTGGAGCCAGGGGTTTGGACAATGCAGAAGGCGGTGCGAGTGCAGGAGAAGGTGATCCGGCAGTTCGAGCAGACTGTGGCGGGCCACCTTGACGTGGACGATCGCGGTGCGGAGCGGGACGCGCGTGCGAGAGAACACCAGCTCAGTGTCCGTACGAAAGTGCTGGAGGAGCAGCTCGCGACCAACGCGCGTGAGGCGGCGGCCGAGATCAGCGCGCTTCGCCTCCGTGTCGCCGAGCTCGAGCTGCGAGGTGGCAAGCCGGTAGGTGGCAAGCCGCGAGGCGGTGGCGCCGCCGGGTTCGCAAGTGGTGGGTCCTCCAGCGGCAGGGACACGCGAATAGAGCCGCAGTTTTGAATGAGTCTGTGTTGGTCAGTTTATCTGACGAGCTCTGCCTAGTAGCGAGGCTTCTTGATGCCGAGACCCGCGACGAAGCCCTCCTCTGCGCGACCGACACGCCGTCAGCTCTTGACAGCACATATGAAGACGAGTGACGGTCCACGCACCTTCCTTTCGACCCTCCTGCGGGTCCTGGCGCTGCTTGCGGGACATCGCGGCCTCGTGGAAGCCGAGGTTCTCCAGGTTCTCCTCCTGCATCAGTCCCCTGCACACACGCAACAGCGCACGCCACTCTCAGCACACACACAGCACCGCATCGCACACGCAGCTACAGATACACGCACTTGTCCATGCGGCACTTGAGATACTCGGCCGACAGGTGCTTGCACTCGAAGTGCGTGGCGTCGTGCTCCTTCATGCAGCTCAGGAACGCCTGGACGCGCAGCAATGCACAGTCAGCACCAGCCCACAGCTTTACAGTCAGCACAGCCACCGCATACACACCTTCATGAAGGGTTTGCACTCGCCGTAGTGGTCGAGCGGGAACGATCCCTTCTCGGGCGGCCGCCGCTGGCCGGACGGCGCCTGCGTCGCGTTCATGGTGGCGCTTGGCGACGATGTTGGGTATGAAAGCGCACCAATAGAAGCAAAAGCTCGCATATTACAATTACAGCCGCATCAGTATCAAACATAAACATAAAGCGACTGCACTGCTGCGATCATTTCCAATATCCGTGCGCATTGACCACCATCATGATCATCGCGCCGGCGGTGCTCGCGGGTCTCGCGGCAGGCGCCGCCGTGTTCGTCGGGACGCTCGTGGCCGTGTACCTGCTGCTGCGCGGCGGCGGCTCGTTCGACCGCATGGCGCGCGAGGCCGCGGGGTTGCCGACCGCCGTGGGCGAGCAGAAGCCGCTGCTGTACGACGAGCTGCTGGACAAGGCTCGCTCGCTCGCGCTCCGACCGGCGCCGCTGCCTTCGCCGCTGCAGGGCGAGGTCGTGCGCGTGCGCGAGCAGGTGGACGCGGACCTGGACGCGCTGTTCCGCATCTCCAACGGCGAGCCGAGGTGGGTTTGTGTAGCAATGGGTCGGCTCTCCAAGCATCTCAATCTGACAGTGTGGACGCAGGTCTGGTGTCTACGGCGACTTTGGCTTCGACGCCGACGAACTCATCTGGCGGTACCTGCCCTACGGTCCCTTCCCGTCGCTGGCCGCGTTCCGGGACGAGTTCGCGAGCGAGAGCATGGACGCTCGCCGCTTGACGCTGGTACGTTTTGCCGCCGTTCGAGTCGACACTGAGCATCACTAACGTCACCCATGCAGTGCGACCGCTCGGGACAGTTCGTGATCGGGACGCTGGCGCTCGGCGCGCACTCGCCGCGAGACCTGCGCGTCGAGATCCAGGACCTGTGGCTCGCGCCGGCATTCCAGGGCTCGAGCCGCACCGGAGTTCTCACCGAGACGGTGCTGCTCGTGCTCGGGTATCTGTTCGACGCGAGCTATCGGCGCGTTGAGTGGCGGTGCGACGGCCACAACGTCCGCGCGCGCCGCGCCGCGCACTCGCTGGGCCTGAGCTTCGAGGGAGTGCTGCGCAAGCACCGCATCGTCAAGGAGAGCAACTGCGACTCGGTCGTGTTCGCTGCCATCAACAGTGAGTGGCCCGTTCTGCGCGACCACCTGACTATGCGACTGCGACAGGCGACGTCGGCGCTCGCCGAGGCCGAGGCGGAGGACAAAAAGTCGCGGTAGCGTGGCTTGGCAAGCAGTCGGGTTCGTTTGGCGAGAATGAATCGGAACTCTATGTCTATCTGCGCGCCGGGGGCTACTCGATCTTCTCGCCCTGGCTCGACCGGCGCGCCTTGCGGTACGCGTCGCGGTCGATAAAGTACACTTCGTCGTGCTCGAGCCAGTTGAGGATGCCGAAGCTGTGGCGAGGGTGGCGGCACAGCCAGTGGTACGTCGACCAGACCTGCGCCGTGATGTAGACGGCGATGAGCACGTCCAGCGTGTAGTGCAGGCGCGTGCCGACGATCGCGAAGACCCCCATGGCCGTCCCCGCGTACACGAAGTAGCGCACCATCCACAGCATGTAGCCGTAGCGCCGCGTGAATGGCGTGTTGACCTCGGAGCGCACGCAGTACTGCGACACAATAGAACAAAGAGGGAGAGATTGTCACGGTCTGGTCACCCTTCAATCAGACACACGACCCACGTACCGACTTGACGAGCATGGTGCAGAGCATGAGGAAGACCGCGTGGCCGCTGAAGACCATGTCGCCGCATGTGATGTGCTGCGATGGTCGGATGAGCACCTTCAGCGCTCGGGAGAAGGCTCTGCGTATCATACAATAGCGTCAGCCTCCATGTCTTACAATATCTCAGGCGGACAAAGCCACGTACTTGGGGAAGATGGGCATGTTCTTGTAGTCTCCGCGGCCGTCGTCGAACTGCGAGATGCACATGGGACTGGCGTCCGGCAGCGACGTGACGGCCACGCAGCACGCGCGCATGAGGTTGATGACGGCGAAGATGGCGCAGAACCGCCGCAGGATCAGCAGGCGCTGGACAGTCCACACGTGCGAGGTGAGTGAGCATCCGCAAAACCAACACCCGTATCAACCAGACAAGAGACGCACGCGCGGGTGAACGATGATGAAGACGGCGGTGACCGTGCCGACGGCGGCGAGGAACTCGTCGGGGAGATCGAACCACTCGATGTACGTCGTCTGGCCGTAGATCTTGGACATGACGTATTTGAAGAGGTCGTGTCCGAGGTCGGGCAACGTCTTATTGGTCGTCGGCTGCTGGTCGAGGCCGAGGATGACCACGTTGGGTGTGCGCCACCTGCAAAAATGTCAGCAGATGCATGTCAGCAAATGGAGAGAGAATGTGCACACTCATGAGAGAGAGAAGCGCCATACACACCCTGCGATAACCGCGGCCAGCGTGTTGAGGTACGAGGCGAGCGCGAAGACCGAGAGCGAGAAGGCGAGCCGCGAGAGGTAGGCGTAGCTGAGCATCTCGGCGATGAACCCCTGGCGGTGCGAGTGGTCGATCGCGCGGTCCTTGAGGTACTCGAGGTTCTCCTCCACGCGCGAGCGCTGGCCCAGCATGTAGTCTTCCATGCGCTTGCGCAGCAGCTGGCGCGGCACGCCGGCGACGGCGCGCGCGGCGGCCGCCACGACGCCCACGACGAGCAGCGCGGCCGTGACGACGATGAGGAAGCCGGACGGGTCGAAGGCCGACACGGGCCGCATCTTGATGGCGTAGAAGTGCGACGAGAAGTAGGCCGACCACGTGCTGGGCGAGCCGGCGAACTCCATGGCGGGCGAAGGAGCCAAGGCGGAGCGGGCCGAAGCGAGGAGGAGTGGAGTCGAGGCGGAAGGCGGAGCGGAAGCGGAAGAGAGAAGGTGGCGGCGGATTGCGGCCTGGCGAAGCGGTGCTCCAAGAAGCCACCATGTGGCGGGGCGGTGGCGTGAGGCACACGTCTGGCCACCATCTACCGGTTGTGCGGTTGTCAGCCCCGCTCGACTCGTATCTTTAGATTGCGGATCGAGCGAACTGGAGACATCAGCGGAGAGCACGCGTCGACTGGACACCTGCCACCCGTTTTGATGCGGTAAACTGCTTCATGCGCGCGCGCGGAGGCCGGTCACGGACCGCTCCAACCGGCCACGTCACCTTCCGATGGTGAAAGTGGTCCGCTGCATGCTCCTTGTGTCAAGCATCGCCGGTGGCGCTAGCCGACTGTACCGCACTCGCACTTTATCGAGACTTTACATTACAGTCGGTCATTATCGCGCCGTTTTTGGCGGGAAACACAACGACCACGAGCCAAAGTCCGCTTCGGTGCAGGCGATCATTGTGACCATGGCGGCGACGGCGGCGGTGCGCGTGGCCACGCCCGAGATCCGGTGGCACTGCGGTCCGACGGGACTGAACGAGGCCGTGCTGTCGCTCGACTTCCTGCCGGCGGCGGCCGACGACAGCGGCGCGGTGGTGCTCGCGACCGGCGGCGCCGACAAGGAGATCAAGCTCTGGCGAGTGCGCGACGCGCTCGGTGACGGTGCCGCGGCGGACGACAAGAGCGGCAAGGACGACAAGGACGACGGCGAAGATGCGGCCGAGAAGGAGGGCGGGCGAGGCAAGAGTGACGCGGTGCGCGGGCTCGAGTTCGTGTTCAGCCTCTCGGGCCACGACCGCAGCGTCAACTGCGTGCGCTTCTCGCCCAACGGCGAGTTCCTGGCGTCGGCGAGCGACGACACGTCCGTGATCCTGTGGACGAGACCGAAGACGGCCGGACCGGACTGGCGGTGGGACACGGTGGCGGCGCTGAGCGACGTGGCGCGCACGATCCTCTCGCTGGGCCACAAAGGCGACATCACCGACCTGGCGTGGTCGCCGGACTCGCAGTTCCTGTGCTCGACGTCGATCGACAACCGGTCGGTGATCTGGCACGTGGGGAAGGGCGACGTGGTCGAGCGCCGCAAGGACCACACACAGTACGTTCAGGGAGCGGCGTGGGACCCGCTGAACGAGTTCGTCGTCACGGAAGGCAACGACCGCACGTGTCGCGTGTACGCGCTCGGCGGGTTCACGCGGCAGACTGCTGGCCGCAAATCAGGACGCAAGATGACGTGCGTGCAGACGATCAAGACGCGGGAGTTTCCGTCGAGTGTGGACGAAGAGAAGCAAGCAGAGCAAAACAAACCAGCAGCGAGTGCGGCGCCGCAGCAGAGCGACAGCCGACCAGCTCCCCCCAAGCACCGGATGTTCCTCGACGATACGTGTCCAGCGTTCGCACGTCGTCCGGCTTGGACCCCCGACGGCAGCTACCTGCTCACTCCCACAGGGACGTTCCGCGCGACCGAGTCGGCGAAAGCCGTCAACACCGTCTACGCGTTTGCACGCGGCGACCTGAGCGCGCCGACACTGCACCTCCCCGGCCACGACAAGGCGTCGCTGGCCGTGCGGTGCAGCCCTCTCGTGTACGAGCTGCGGGATGGCGACAAGACGGGCAACTTCTTCCAGACGAACTACCGATCGATCTTTGCGGTCGTCACTCTCAACGCGATCGTGCTGTACGACACTCAGGTGGGGAGATTTCTGCGCTATTGCATTTGGCTGAGAGTTTGGACTTACTCGTTCGTTGCCTTCCAGCAAGCGCATCCGATCTGTACGGTCAAGGACATGCACTACGCCGACCTGACGGACGCGAGCTGGTCGGCCGACGGCCAGACACTGAGCGTCTCGTCGATGGACGGCTATCTGTCCTTCATCCGATTCGCGCCGGGTTTCTTCGGCACAAGCCTTCCTCCGCAGAGTGCGTTCGTCAGCGGCCACTGGCAAACTAGACAACGAGGGCTATCACACTCACTGACACACCCGATGTTAATGTTGCAGAACTCGCGGAGGAGAACGAGGCAAAGATGAGCCGCATGTTCGCCGTTCACAAGAAGATCCGCAAGAAGTCCGCTGGCAAGAGTCAGGTCGCCTCCGTGGCATCTCCCAGCACCGGTGTTCCGACAGCAGCGTCAGCGCCGACAGTAGCAGCCACGACGAACATCTTGACGGTCAAAAAGAAGCCGAGCGCGAAGTTGCCAGCGGCCCAGTCGATCGACAAGGCCATCAGTGCGGCCGCAGTCGGATCGACCAATTCATCGTCGGCATCCCCCAAGCGACAAAACGACGAGACAAACTCGAGTGCGAGCGCTGTCAACGTGCTACAAGTGCGGAAGAAACGCAAGATCGTGCCGACCATCGTGTCCGCCACAAGCGCCACGACCAGTGCAGCCGCTGCTGGCGACGCGGGGGTGGCCGATTTGAGAGAAACGGCGGGGAGACCCGCCCAGCCAGAACAAGCGCAGGAGCAGACCGCTCAGACGACGGCCGCATCGCCCCACGGGGACGGCACAGCCGAGAGTCCCGTCGAGATTTGATGTACTCACTCCACAAGCACGGACGGCTTCATTGTACGCCTCTGCAGTTGCTGCCTCCCTCACTCTGCCTCTGCTCAGACGGCACCTTTGTCCATGCCGGGAAGCTCGAACGCCTTGATGGTCTTGAAGAACAGGAAGTAGCCGTAGGTGCCGCCGAGTGCGCCGAGCACCAGGATGTTGACCCAGTGCAGGAACGAGTGCGCGCTTGGCGCCGAGAGCTGCGCGCGCAGCAGCGCCACGGCCTGCAGGCAGAAGCAGGCGCAGTACGCTTGGCAGAAGGTGCGGCGCACCAGCGCGTCGCTCACGAGCCGCGTGCGCCAGACCATCCAGCCTTGCGCGAGCGTCAGCGCGCCTGGCATGGCCGTCCAATCGTCAGTCAGGCTGGGGTTCTCCAATGCGGCAAGCAGGTCAGGAGAGATATCTTCATCGTACCATACAGGCGGACGAACTCGTGCGCGAAGTGCGTGTTGTTGGCGTCGCCCAGCATCGGCGAGAGCAGCGAGTGCGGCGTGAAGAAGCACAGCACGCCGCTCAGCACCGATATGGCCGCGTGCACGAGGAAGAGCTGGTCCAGCTGCCGCCGCACGGCCTGCATCCTGCCAGCTCCCGAGCTTCGAGTCGGACTCCCTTCCAGCTCGAATGTCAAGGATCACAGAGTGGTCCACATCGCAGTCGCTGTATGACTTTCGGATCATCGAGTACTACATCGAAGATCTGAACTCATACTGCTTCACTGCAAAATCGACAGCAAATGGGGAACAGCAGAGCAGCCATGTCGTCTCTACTGCGGCTGCGGCTGCTGGTGGTGTGCGTGGCGCTCGCCTCGCTACTGGCGTCTGCGCTCGAGGTGGCGGTCCCCAAGTGGTCGGTCGAGTGTTTCTCGGTGGAGGCGGACCTGGGCAAGCACGGCATCTCGCTCAACTACGAGGCGCTGCGCGGCGCGGCAGACAACCTCGAGACGGAGCTGCGCGACGGCGCCGGACAAGTCGTGTACACCAACAAAGGCGCGGCCGGTCGGTTTGTGAGTCCCATCGGCGAGGGCGGTCTGCATACTGTGTGCTTCAAGAACGATGCGTCTCCCTCTGGCGACGTCACGGTCGGATTCTCTTTCCACGCGGACGACCCGAGCCACGAGGTGCTGTCGAACGCGGACGCAGCCAAGATCAGTTGAGTGTCGTCGCTGTTTGTGTTTTGTGGTGGGGGTGCATTGCGCAGCGGAATGGAGAGGCACTAATCTTGTGGCGATCGTCTCGCAGAGCAAGTGCAAGAGCTGGAGGACCTCGTGTACGAGCTGACGGTGAGCCTGGACACGGTGAAGGACACGCAGGAGTACATGAAGGTGATCGAAGAGTACCACAACCAGCGTACGTGTGGGTCAGTTGTCGTGTAGCGGCCATTGACGGTGCTGACGCTCTTTCCCTCTCCTCTGTGGCCAACGCAGTCATCACGAGCACGCACAACCGGATCATGTGGTGGACGTGCGCCGAGGCGGTGGTGCTGACGGCCGTGGCGCTCGCGCAGATCTCGTTCCTGCGCCGCACGCTCGAGGTGCGCCGCATCCTGTGAGCGGTGGTGCGTCGCCACCGTGTTGTCCTGCACAAGAGTAATACACTCGGATGCATGTTCGTGCATTTGTCGTGTATGATTTGTGTATTCATTCGTCCCATGTAGTATTACCCACCACAGCGCCGTCCCATCAACTCTGCACCGCCCAATGCTGGTGCGTCAATTCGGTTCTTGCACCCGCCAGACCTGCCAAACATGAGCCGCGCGATCGCTGCGCTGCGCGCGCGCGGGATGCTGGCGGCGACCACGCGGCAAGACGCGGGCCGCGCGCTGGACGACGCGCTGTCGGCGGCCGCGGCCGCGTCGCCGCCGGCCGTGTACTGCGGGTTCGACCCGACGGCCGACTCGCTGCACCTGGGCAACCTGCTGCAGGGAGTGGCGCTGCGCCACTTCCAGCTCGCGGGCCTGCGGCCGATCCTACTGGTGGGAGGCGCGACCGGCATGATCGGTGACCCGAGCGGCAAGTCGGAGGACCGCGTGATGCTGACGGACGACGCCGTGGCGCACAACTCGCGCCAGCTCATGGAGGGTCTCTCGGCCGTGCTCGACTTTGACTGCCCGCGCACGGGTGCCGTCGTGCTCAACAACGCCGAGTGGCACACGCGCATGTCGGCAGTGCAGTGGATGCGCGACATCGGCCGGTAGGAGCGCAGGCGTGCGAGCGGATGGATGGGTTGGCGAGGAGCGAGGGCCAGTGTCTCACTCTGTTGCGATGTTTGATGTGCAACTGCAGACACTTCCGCGTCAACACCATGCTGACGCGCGAGAGCGTCAAGAAGCGGCTGGACTCGGAGCAGGGCATCAGCTTCCTCGAGTTCTCGTACCAGCTCTTCCAGGCGTATGACTTCCTGCACCTCTTCCGCTCGCACAACTGCATCGCGCAGATCGGCGGCAGTGACCAGTGGGGGAACATCGCGTCGGGCTGCGACCTCGTGCGCAAGGCCACGGGAAAGGTGGGGGCTGTCTCGAGTTGGTGACGGCGCGGTCGTGTGGAGTTGGCTGCTGACGTGAGAGCTGTGTTGGCGCTGTTTGGACTGGCAGGAGGTGCTCGGCGTGACGTTGCCACTGCTGACGACGGCGGCCGGTGAGAAATACGGCAAGTCGGCGGGCAACGCCGTGTGGCTCGATCCCAAGAAGACGTCGGTGGTGCGTGGGCCTTCTTCCTCGAGCCTGTTGCTCTCGAGTTTGCACTGACGTCTTGAGTCGCTGTTGTGGTGCTCTTGCTCTTTCCAGTTCGACTTTTACCAGTACTTCCTGCGCGCGGAAGACAACGATGTCGAGCAGCTGCTGAAGAGCTTCACGTTCCGCGACGTGGAGGAGATCCGCGAGATCGTGGAGGAGCACAAGAAGGCGCCGGAGCAGCGCAATGCGCAGAAGCTGCTGGCCGAGGACATGACAGTCGCTCTTCATGGCACGGATGGTCTTCGCGCGGCTCAACACGCGACGGAGCTGCTGTTTGGCAAGCGTCTGGCGCCGCTGTCGGCCGACCAGGTGCTGGCGATGGCCGGTGACGCGCCGATCGTCGCCGTCACTCCCGACGAGGTCATCAACCAGCGCCTCGTGGACCTTGTGGTGCGAGTTGGCGCCTGCGCCTCAAAAGGTACGAACTTTGTTGGTTGGCAGCGTGTTGCATGGACCGAGACTCACAATTGTCTGTTGCTGGCGGTTCTTGTCGGTCAGCGGAATGCAGACGTCTCATCAACGGCGGCGGCGTGTACGTCAACAGCGAGCGCGTTGAGTCGGAGCAGCTGGTCATCGACTCATCCATGCTGCTGGACGGCAAGCTGTTGCTGCTTCGCATTGGTCGCCGAAAGAACTTCATTGTCCAGGTTGAATGAGCACCGAATGGTTTTGTGTGAGATTTTGCCCTCAAACCAACACGAACGAACGCATCCGCTCTCTCGCAGCGAGTTGCTACTAGCAGTTTGTTGAGTCCCCGCAATCACCGTCAGCTTGCCGACCCATACGACACGTGCTGCTCACGAAGCAGGAGCGCCATAATGTCTGTCGCGCGCACGACGCCGATGTTGGCGCCATCGCTGCGCCGGATCAACACGCGCTTAGCTTTGCAGTCAATCATGCGCTCGACCACCTGTGCAATCGTCGTGGTCGAAGCGACTGCAATGTACGGCGGCAGGGTGGTCGCCAGGTCGCTCAATACGCCACCTATACCCGTAGCAGTTCGAGCCGACAGTGCTCCGGTACGAGCACTCCACGTTGCGTTGAACACATCACGAAAGCTGTCAGTGCTGGGGTTGCGCAGCATACGAACCGTCAGATGAACCGTAACACTCGATCTGGTGTGCTGCAGCAGCATACCTCAATAGTCGCGCGTCGAGCTTGTCTGAGGTGACGAGGAGACCCGATATCCGCCGTGTAGCCATCTCCGCGAACGCTGAGCATACGCTGAGCGTCGATGTCGCCACCGCTGGCGCGTAGAACAGCTCCGTGAACGCTGCGACGGGAAGCAACTGCTTGCCGTCTGGTGGAAGTCGGTTAGAGAGGTTCGAGCGAGCTAGCACGGAGACAGAGAGCTTCTTACTCAGCATTGAGAAGTCCTCACTGATCCATTCAAGTGCATCGAAGACGTCGAGCGTCCCAAGAACAGCGCCGTCCGCGGCATCCAGTGGTTGGTCGGCCAGCACTGCAGCCGCTGCTTCTCCGCACGCGAACCGCAAAATGAGATTGAAGAAGGGTTGCTCGGAGTCGACGAAGCTCGGAAAGAGCTGCGTGGCCGCCGCTGCGCGCACGAGCTCGCTCACAGGCGCGTCTCCGAAAGCCTGCACGACCTTATCCAACCCGAGCTGCCGCGAGTCAAACTGTGCTCCAAGGTCAGCCCTGGTTTGACGAAGAACCTCCAGAAAGAAGCTGAAATCAACACAATCAAGCTTCTGTTAGCTCAGGCGAATGCAAAGGCCAAGACACGAACCACTCACGTCAAAAGGCTGCCGACTGTGACCACAGCTTGCGGTTCTCGAGTGCCTGATGCGTTGCACACAAGAGCGATCGACTGACCGCGCTGACCCAGTTCGCTCAGCATGCGAGCGCAGGTCGTGTCCGGTGAGAACTGGGGCGGCAGGGACTTTCTCCAGTACTGCAGGTAGTCGGACGCCTGCTCTCACCAAGCTGTGAGTTTGCAATCTCAACCCTCGGTGGCTCAGCCAGACAGCATCTCACCCGCTTGTCCCAGAGCACAGATGCGTGCGGCGCTGTCAGCGACGACATCAGCCGAACCGACGATCCTTTCGGATGCTTCTTGCCTGGCGACCCGTGTCCCGTGCTGATGTCGGCAGCCTCGCCGATCGCATGGCCAGGTTTAGCGGTGTTGCGCACTGACAGCGAGAACTCTACTCCAAATAGCGCCACACAACGGTGAGGATGGCACAACGACGAGCTCAGAATTGCAACCAATGTCACGACCGTGAATGATATCGTGCACGTCTTGGAGCAGAGCGCTGACCTGCGCGTTCGTGAAGCAGATGTCGTGCAGTTCTCGGACAGTCGTGAGCCTGTCTGGGTCGTCGATTAAGAACGCACGCTACTCGACACATGTATCTAGATGAGTTAAGAAGTGAGAACGAGCTGGTCGGTTGGATCGCATACCTCAACCAGCGCGACCGCGTCCTTCGGGATCGGCTCGGTCAGCTGCAAAAGCCGCTCGACGCTCTCGAACCAGTCCTTGAGCAACATCCGCTTGGCGTCGACCGAGAACCGCCCACTCGCGTCCGCGTACATGCGAAGCACGAAATCCATTTGAGAGCGCAGGTCGGCGCGGAGCAGCAGCGCCACCGCGCAAAACACTTGGTGGGCGATCGCCACCGCAGGCAGTCGCGTGGTCTTAGTGTCGGCTCTCTCACGGAAGAACGCGAAGTGCGGCTCGACATCGGCAACGAGCATTCCGAACACTTCGTCGAACTGCTCGATCTGGAGGCGACGGGGATACCCTAGCGAAGAGGTCGACGAACCCGAATACCTGCGGATCCGGTAGCTGTCTCTGACATCGCTCGGATCGTCCCATCGTTCGCCGCGAAATATGGCAGCGCATTCGTCCGCAGTCGTGCGCGTGTGGCGAGTGTACTCGCCTAGCAGCCGCTGGAGCTGAGGATTGTGGAGGCCATGAGACGCCAACGCCGCTCCCATCCTGTTGCGACTGGCGACGGCGCCTTTTCCACCCGCAAAACGACTCCACGGATCCTGCGATAAGTGTGTTCGTTCGCTCTCCGAAACCACCATGCTGCCAGCGTCACCACCGCGTCGTTTGAGCGTCGTGACGGTTTGGTCGAGTCATGCGCGACGCACTCCATGTCTCCGGCGGCCACTGGCCAATATCGCAGCAATGCCGGACTCGGAGATCAGCCCGCTGCTGGGGAAACCTACGTTCGTCGCGAGTGCGACGCCGTGGGATGAGTTCTGCAGTTTGACGATCATGGCGGCGCAGGTGAGTCTGGCCACGCTCGCGCGCATCGCGCTCACATCCGTCGACGCGATCTTCCTCGGCCACCTCGGCGTCAAACAGCTCGCGGCGGCGTCGCTTGCTCAGATCTGGGCCAGTCCACCGCTCATGGCCGTCTGGGCTTCTGCCTCGGCCCTCATCACGGTACGTGTCCGCACGAACCTGATACGCAACTCGGTAGCTGAAGATGGCAAGTCGTGGCCAGCTCTGCGGACAGTCGTGGGGAGCCGGCAACCGCGAGCTCACGGGCGTGTGGCTCCAGTTTGGTCTGCTGCTCGTCTCGGCACTGTCGATCCCCGTGTTCGCCTGGTACTGGAGCGTCGGCTACGTGCTGGAGTATTCAACTGACGACCCCGAGGTGGTGGAGCTCGCGACCAAGTTCGCGCGCGTGCTCTCTGGCGCGATCTTGCCGTCGCTCGTGTACTCGTGTCTCCGGTGAGTGTCTCGGCTTTCTTGGTCATGCTCATCTGACTCACCACCGCGTTCTCCGCACAGCCAATACTTCCAAGCGATCGGCATCCTGCTGCCAACCACAGCCGTCGGGCTAGCCTCCATCTGCGTCGCCATCTCCGGCAACTACTTCTTCATCTACGGCGTCGGACGCTGGAAGGGACTTGGTTTCATCGGTTCTCCGCTCTCGACAGTGCTCGCGTCATGGTTCCAGCCGTGCGCACTCACACTCTACTGCTGCTGCTACAAGCGATACCACCGCCGCGCCTGGGGTGGCTGGAAGCGTGCAGAGCTCACGATCGACCGACTGCGAGCCTTCGCCACCATCGCTGGACCCATCGCTTGCAACTCGTTCGCGTCCAACCTGGCCAACGCGCTCGCGTCGCTCGTGGCAGCCGCACTTGGCGCCAAGGCTATCGCCGCCAATGCTGTCATCGCGGGGATGTGGGGGTTGCTCTGGGCACTCTTCTGGGGATACGGCTGCGCCGTGCAAGTCCGCGTGGCCAACTACTTGGGAGCCGGCGACCCCGAAGGCGCGAAAAGAGTCGGAGCGCTCGGCTTGCTCTGTGCACTCACGGTCGTGGCGGTGCTGGCAGTGCTCACGCACACGTACGACGACAGCGTCGTCGGCATCTACACCAACGACAGCGAGCTCCTGCGCACGTGCCGACGCGTTCTGCCCATCTTGACAGCCTCGTACGTCGTCCAGTCGGTCGAGATGGTCTTCTCCGGCGTGCTCACGGGGATGAGGTGCCGTGCTGATCGAGATCGCTTTGACTACCATTGTGGAGATGCTGAGTGCTGATCGTGCTTGTGCTGTTGCCAGCCTCGTCAAAGTGACCATGATGACCAGCATCGCCGCCACCTGGTGCGTCAACCTGCCTGTCGCCTACACCGGAGGTGCGTCACAGTCGCTGCGTGTCCGCGAGGCTTTTCGCAACGACTAACACATGACGACGACTGCAGGTCTGGTGCTCGGCTTCGGCTTCCCGGCGCTCTGGGTCGGCGTGCTCAGCATGGAGCTCTTCAAGCTGGGATCCTACTCGGTGGCTCTGGTGCGCGTGCGCTGGAGCGACATGGCCGACCGCGCGGTGTCCGCGATGCGCGCGGCACCGGAGGTGACGGCCGCGCAGGTGGACAAGGCCGCGGTCAACTACATCACGGCCGTCGTGGGCTCACGGCCGCCCACGGGCTTCCTCGCCGCGCTGCCGGAGCCGCGGTCGCTGCCGCTCTCCGCCCCATACGCGCGACAGAAGCGGCTCGCGCGCATCCAGCGGCGCACAGCGTCGTTCGAGCCGTCGGCGCCGAGCGTCCGCCCTGTGACTCTCTCAATGCTGTCCCAGTCGATGGAAGTGTGATAAATGGCTGCGTTCATTGGACAAAATGGCAAATAATGCATGGTGATTGGGTAAAAGACTGTATTGGCATCAACTCCATTCACAAACCCGAATCAAGCGAGCCGAAGCGAGCCGAGTACCATGCCGGGCGAGGAGAATGCGCCGCCAGGCAAGTGGGCGATGCGGCTCGAGGCCAAGCGCAACATGTACCTGACCAGCACGGACCAGGTGCGCGTGCACCGTCGCGGCGTGGGCCGCGCGGCCGGCGGTGGGGCGGCGGCGGCCGCACAGTGCCAGAAGTGTCTGCAGCCGGGTCACTGGACGTACGAGTGCAAGAACGAGCGCGTGTACGTGCAGCGCGCATCGCGGTCGCAGCAGCTGCGCAACCCGAAGCTGCGGCAGCCGTTCAACCAGGACAAGCCTCCCGATGCGCAGGAGGACGCCAAGGCGCTCGCGGGCGAGGGCGACAAGAAGAGGAAGAAGGAGACAAAGAGCGGAAAGGCGGCCAAGGGCGATGACAAGGCGAAGCGGCGCCGGCGACGGAAGCGCCGCGACAGCTCCAGCAGTGACAGCAGTAGCAGTGACAGCTCCAGCAGTGATAGCAGCAGCAGTGGCAGCGACAGTGACAGCGACTCGTCCTCGTCTGGGTCGTCGAGCGACAGCAGCTCATCGGACAGCGAGAGCTCGTCGAGCGATGAGTCGGACGCGGGCCGCTCCAAGCGATCCAAGCGCCGCCGCAGGGAGTAGCCACGTGAGAGAGAGAGAGAGAGTTCTTCCCGACACTGCGCTGGGCATAGACGAAGGACGGCGCCGCGAAGGACAAACGGACAGCAACTACCGAACGACAGACTCGTGAACCTCCGTCATGCAAAGCTGTTGGGTCATTTTGTGTCTGTGATTTTAGCGCTTGTAGTCGCGCGCCGTGCGGACGGTCCGAGGTCCAGGCTCCTCCCGGCCTGCTCGTCCACAGACCGTCCGCCAGCAGACGCCGCCACACGCCAGCCGACGCCGCGAGCTTACCAGGACCCACCGAACTCGGACTTGGTGTTGACAAACAGCTCAAAGTCCCACTTGGTGTCGATCTGGACGGGCTCGCTCACCGTCGAGCCGGACGCGTCCACCTTGGCGAACTGGATGCGGTTGATCGTGCGGCAGTCGCGGTACAGACACACGCGCATGCACTGTTCCAGCAGCGCGCGCGCTTCCTCCTCCGACAGGTCCGGTCGCCAGTGGTTGCGCAGCAGCGGCATGCCGAGGTGGTGGCCGAAGCCCGTGGCGATAAAGTCACCCTCGAACGCGAGCCCGATCATAGTCACCTGGCCGAGGAACGGCGCCTTGGTCTCCGGGTGCAACCCGCCGACGACGACCGTGTTCCAGAGCGGGTCGAACTTGTTGCGGCGGTGGTAGAGCAGGCGCTGCAGGTAGTGGTAGATCTCCGGCGCGCTCGTGTCGCAGCCGTCATCCTGGTTGAAGTCGTACAGCTCCAACTCGCCCAGCTTGTCCTGGATGTGCTGGAAGTCGCTGAAGTCGCCGCCGGCGCCGATCAGCGTCGAATTGTGCACGGCCGAGATGCGGCGCTGGTCCGTGAACCGCGCCAGCGACCCGTACGACCCGAGCGTGTCGGCCGCCATCATCACGCCGCCGCGGTACTTGAGCGCGATCACCGACGTGCCCGTCACGATGGGCGACTGCGTGCGCTGCCTCGAGTCCGCCATCGCTGCTGCTCTGGTTGCTTGTTCCTTCGCCCGCGATCTTGATCTTCAGGGGGGAGCAGCGGAACACTCGCGTCCCGAATCTAGTTCCCAACTTCAGCTGCCTCGTCCCGAATATCAAATCTCAACTCGGGACTCGCATCCCGTGCGCGATTTCCGAAACGAGGGATCTTCTAGAAGATCCCGTCGGCGACAGGTGACGTGGCTCGGCTTCAACGACCTTGCCTCAGTGGCCACATTGCACTAGGCGACTTTCGAGTGGCAAGACGAAGAGCATGAAGGTGACGACGCTCGCGCGGCTGGCGGCGGCGGCGCTGCTGCTGGCGGCGTACCCGGCGTCAGCGGAGGGTGTGGCAGAGGAGCAGACGAAGCAGGAGTCGGCGGCGCAGGAGGCCGCGGCGCGCGCGGCCAAGGTGCAGGAGATCACGAAGGAGGGACTCTTCGTCGAGACGTTCGAGGGCGAGGAGCTGTTCGACGGCACGCGCTGGTTCAAGAGCCGTCACGACAAGTACTCGTCGCAGGAGGTGTCGATCGAGGAGTACACGCTGCAGGCCGCGCACGTGACGCCCGACCGCGGACTCGTGCTGGACCAGCCGGCCAAGCACTACGGACTCGCCGTCAAGCTCGACGAGCCGCTGCGGGTGGACGGGTCGCCCGAGCGCGCCGAGCTCGTCGTGCAGTACGAGGTCAAGCTGCAGAAGGGACTGAACTGCGGCGGCGCGTACGTCAAGCTGCTGCGCGATGAAGGCGCCGGCGATCTGTCTGCTTTCAGCGACGCGACGCCCTTCGTGCTCATGTTCGGTCCCGACAAATGCGGCGGCAACGACAAGGTGCACCTGATCTTCCAGCACAAGAACCCCGTGTCGGGCGAGTACGAGGAGAAGCACCTGGAGGACGCGCCGCATATCGTCTCGGACAAGGACACGCACTTGTACACGGCCGTGATCCGCGACGACAACACGTTCGAGGTGTTTGTGGACCAGAAGTCCGTTTCGAGCGGCAGTTTGTTCGAGAACTTCGCTCCGTCCGTGATCCCCGACAAGGAGATCGACGACCCGGAGGACTTCAAGCCGGAGGACTGGGAGGACAAGCCCCAGATCCGCGACCCTGAGGCGGTCAAGCCGGAGGACTGGGACGAGGACGCTCCCGCGCGCATCCCCGACACGGAGGCCGTCAAGCCGGAGGGATGGCTGGACGACGAGCCGGCCACGGTGGACGACCCAAAGGTGGAGAAACCCGAGGACTGGGACGACGAGGACGATGGCGACTGGATCGCGCCGCAGGTGCCGAACCCGAAGTGCGAATCGGCACCGGGGTGCGGTGCGTGGGTGCGTCCGACCAAGGCCAACCCGGAGTTCAAGGGCAAGTGGCACGCGCCGATGATCCGTAACCCCAAGTACAGAGGCGAGTGGGCACCTCGCAAGATCCCCAACCCAGTCTACTTCGAAGACGAGCACCCGGCTCGGCTGGACGCGATCGGCGCGCTGGCCGTGGAGGTCTGGACGATGTCGGAGGGGATCACGTTCGACAACTTCTGGTTGGGCTACGACCTCAAGAAGGCGCAGGAGTTCGCCGAGCTGACGTTCGCGCCGAAGCACGCGATCGAGCTGGCGGAGCAGGAGAAGAAGAAGGCTGCGGCTAAGAAGGAGGCGGAAGGAGGTGTTTGGGAATCGGCCGAGCAGCTGGCGGGCCAGTTCGCCGAGTTCGCGCAGGAGAACCCGGTCGTCGCTATTGGTGGCTTGGTGGCCATCTCGCTGCTGACGACGTTGGCCGCCTTTTTCCTGTGTTGCGGGTCGTCGCGCGCGCCGGAGGTTCCGGAACAGGAGGAGGTTCCGAAGGACAAGAAGGAAGCGAGTGGGTCCGAGAACAGCGAAGAGGACAAGTCGAGCAGCGAGAGTGACGAAGGCAGCAGCAGCAGCAAGCTGCGGCAGCGCAAGAAGAAGACGCCGCGAGCCGAGTAATGCGGACTCGAATGGCAATGGATTTTTAGTTATCACACCTTGTTTGCTTCGTCTACCGCTGGTTGGTCTCCCAGTTCGGCGCCTCATACACCGGGACGTGCTCAGGTGTCAGCGGTACTCGGCCGAGGATGAGGTCGGACACCTTCTCGGCGATCATGATGGTCGGCGCGTTCAGGTTGCCGCTCACGACGCTCGGCATGATGGACGCGTCGACAACTCGCAGTCCCTCGAGTCCGTGCACGCGCGCGTTGGCGTCGACGACAGAGGTCTGCGGGTCGGTTCCCATGCGAGCGGTGCACGCCGGGTGGAAAGACGTCTCGGCGTGCTGGCGGATCCAGGCGTCGAGGTCCTCGTTGCTCTGCACGCTGTCCGCGGGCGAGAACGCGTCGCCGCGGTAGGCGTCGAAAGCCTGCTGCGCAAAGATCTCGCGCATGAGACGCACGCCGCGGCGCAACTTGACTCGATCAGCCTCGGTGGCCAAGTAGTTGGGCTGGATGACCGGCGGCGCGCGAGGGTCGGCGCTTCGCAGCTCAATGTAGCCGCGCGACGTGCACTGCATAGGCAGCACGCTACCCTGGAAGCCGTGGAACATCGCCAACTCGAGGTTTGACTTGAGGCATCCAGGCAGGAAGTAGAACTGCAAGTCCGGCCGGGACACACCTGCAGTACTGAACGTGATGGCCGGCGGTTAGCGATGACCGAGGTCAACCACACCTGACAGCATACTGGCAACCATACCTGCGAATGAAGGCGGTGACTTCGAGGTTCGTGGACGTGCCTGGTCCGGTGTTGCGCGCGATCCACTCGATGCCGATGGCGGCCATCTTGAACGGATGCCGCCTGCGTCGCGCGCCGAGCAACAAACACCACGTGAGTCACAATCAATGCACCAAACCGAGTCGCATAGTCCGACTGAACCTACAGCGTGGCGTGTGCGAGTGTGATCGGCTGCGTGCACTTGTACTTGACGTAAATGTCGATGTGGTCCTCCAGGTGGCGACCCACAGCAGGAAGATGGTGCACCACAGGTACTCCGACGTCCTTGAGGTGTCCGGCGTCGCCCACGCCAGAGAGCAGCAGCAGTTGCGGCGAGTTGACGGCACCACCAGACAGAATGACCTGGCACAAAGTAAAACAGTGTCAGTTGGCGATTGAGCTTCGAACCATTCATGAATGCAGAGGTTACCTCCTTTGCGGCGCGGAAGGTGACAATTGAACGGGAAGCGCTATCTTCAGCGCTCACCCCGATTGCGCGCCGACCACCCTCGTCGAACAGCACGCGGTGTGCGAGCGCGCCTGTGACGACCGCGAGGTTGGGACGACCCTCTGCGAGCGCAGGATGCAAGTACGCCGACGCCGAGCTCCAGCGCTTGCCGTCGTGCACCGTCATGTCCATATGTCCGACGCCCTCTTGCTGGAAGCCGTTCATGTCGTCCGTAAACGGGTAGCCAGCTTGCTTGGCTGCCTCGATGAAGGCTCCGTGCAGCTCCTGTCGCTCGTGCTGTCGGCCGCGAATAACACGCAACGGGCCATCGCCACCGCGGTACGAGTCACCGCCGAGCTCGTGGGTCTGGGAACGTCGAAAGTACGGTAGACACTCGGCGTAGCTCCAACCGGTAGCGCCGTGCTCGCTGGCCCACCCGTCGTAGTCGTGTGCGTGACCGCGCATGTATACCATGGCGTTGATGGACGACGACCCGCCGAGCACGCGGCCGCGAGGCCACGAAAGTCGACGGCCGTCCAGGTGCGTCTGCGGCTCGGTCGTGTAGCGCCAGTTGTAGCGCGCGTCCTTGAGGTTGAACATGACGCCTGCTGGCGCCTGGATGCGCCACGAGTCCCAGAGTCCGCGGTCGGGAGGACCCGCCTCCACCAGCAGCACGCGGTTGGTCGGGTCGGCGCTCAGCCGGTTCGCGAGCACGCAGCCCGCAGACCCACCGCCCACGATCACATAGTCGAACTCGCTGGCAGCCGCGGCCGCTGCCGTCGTGAGACCCGAAGGCAGCGTCGCCTTTGTCGCCATGGAAGCGCGCAGCGAGAGAGGCGAGCGCACTCGCGAGCGGACTAATCGGAGCATGGTCGAGGGTCGGGATTGAAGGTCGGGAGTGAGAGGGGCGGGGGATCGGTAGGCGAGGGTGAGCGCAGGTCTCCCCTGGGCTGCAGATCGGCGAATGCTGCCGACGGCGATGGCGACGTTGACAGCGAGGGAACGACTTCGTGTCACCGCTGGCCTCGTCATGACTGGTCGAAGGAACTTCAATATGGCGCATCATCACTCGAGGCGGTCTCAGATATAGGGATGAGTCGAATATATGATCCTGGACCTGACACGACCTGACATGACCTGACATGATATGGGGATAGACGAAGGCGCGACTTGTAGACTGGCAAGGCCACCCGTGCGGACATGGCGACCAGCGAATCGGGTTGGCGTTCATGTTCGGCCAGGATGAATGTCTGTGTGCGGTGTTGAGCACACAGGCGCGACGCTTTGCAGCCGATCAGCATCGTTCGCGCGCGAGTTTGGCGATTGGTTACCTCGGTGCATTCCGTCGAGTCACGGCGGACTATTGGTTCTACAGACGAGCAATTACGCATTGGTAGTGGCGAAGAGGGATAACCTGTTGCTCGCAGATGGCTGCCTTCGGTAGACAATGTGCGCTGCGAACTCGAGCACCAGCGCACACAATAGCAGGGTTAATGAAAATTCGCGCCGACAAACTTCGCGCGGACAGGCAGAGCCAGAGGACTTCCACTTCGCGATCCGTGTCGAATGCAGCAACTAGTCCAAACGTGTCGACAACGGCGAAAGACTCGAGACACCTGATCTTCACTCTACGGATTCGACACAGGCGATGTCCACGCCGTACTGGAACGAGCGTACCGACCTGGAGGCTTCCAGGTCTTGGTAATGTGGCAAGAGACTCGCTCAGTGTGATGTAATCGTATTGGTACTCTAGGGCAGGCCGATCGGTTCTTGCTTGCCTTGCTGTCGAATGTGACGAATGTTCCGTCCCAACAACCGCGACCCGCTTCGACCTCTTACGAAATCGTCTCGCCAACAAGCTTGGCAGCGTCCTTGAGCGACTCCAGCCGCTTCTTCTGCTCGCCGTCGAGCAGCTCCTTCTCCTCTGTGGACAGCGCCTTGCCGAACTGGAGCAGATGGGGAAGCAAAATGTTAGACGGCGTCATCAACACTGCAGTCAACAGGCAGATTCCAGAGCGTACTTGGTCCTTGCGCTGGCTCATGAGCGCCTCGTACTGCTCCCACTCCCGTAGGAACATGGGCACAAACTTTGGCGCGGCGTCCTTGTGCCGCTTGAACTCCTCCCTGTCGGAGCCGCATCGGACAGATGAGCACCAACACTACTCCACCGCGAGCGTCACCGCTTGCCACGCCAAGTACCACCGCTCACCTCACGTATTGGTCCCCGAGTACGCGCATCCGCGGCTCGAGCTTGGCCCGGTGCAGCGTCAGGATGCGCTTGTAGAGCGCCAGCACTCGCGCGCGGTCGCTCATTGCTGCGGTTCCGGTTGTTTGACCACCAGCATGCGCGCACCCATCACGGTTTTTGAAACGGATAACACGACATGTCACCGTTAGAATTAGTGTTAGGTTTCGAGATTGGGTAAGCATCCTCGTTCGTGGGTACACACCCGAGTATAACCCCTCTCTTCGAAAGCCGAGCTTCCATCGGCGGTCCCCTACATCTCTGCAGTCGACGAGCGCTCAGCACGTCGCTCCCTCTGCTCCTGCGCTCGCCGCGGCATGCGCGCGATCGCGAACGTGAGTCTGGACGCCTGGCTCTTCGGCGAAGACAAACAGTCGGACGACGCCCCGGCCACCACCTCACTCGCCGCGCCGCGTCAGTCGCTTGGCGTGAGCTCCGTGGCTCCATCGCCTGCGCCAGGACAGCAGCAGCAGCCGCCGCAGCCGCAGCAGCAGAGCCAGAAGCAGCCTCCAGCCAAGCTATCGCTCTTCCCCATGGCGCCCGCCGGCTTCAACCTGTCGGGTCCAAGCGTAGGCAGCGCCAATGGCGGCTCCCAGGGCAATGGCGACCTGTCCTACCCGTTCCCCGTCAGCTCCAAGCTGCGCAAGCTGTTCCGGCCGAATCGGCTGCAGTGGAATCGTACGCGGCTGGGCAGCCGGGAGAAGCGCGAGGACAAAAAGCGGCAGCTCGTGGGGCTCTCGACCGAGTCGTTCCAGCGGCTCCAGGGCCACGTGCCGTTCACGCTCAAGGAGGTGGTGAAAGACCCCAAGAAGCTGCCGTTCCTGCTGCGGTGGCTCTCGTCTGACACGGAAGGCGGTAGCGCGCCGCGCACGAGCTACCACCAAGTGCTGCTCTTCCTGCTGGAGATCGAGCAGCTGCTGCTCGTGGCCGAGGACAAGCGGCACGATCAGGCGCTCAAGATCTGGAACAAGTACCTGGACACGGCGTCCGAGTTCCAGATCTCGTCCACGCTCGAGCTCACGCCCGAGCTCGTGCAGTTGGTTCGCGACAGTATCGACGACCCGGAGAAAGTGCTGGACGCCTTCTTCCCCGTGCAGAAGCTCGCCTACATGCGCCTGACACGCGAGGAGATGCCGCGTTTCCTCAAGAGCGACGAGTACCTTCACATGCTGACTGAAACCGGGGATGCGACGGAGGCCGTGCCGATGGAGCGCATCCTGCAGGTACGATAACGACTGTTGTCTAGCTCCTTGTGACTTCGATGACTGACTGGTTATGTCTGACTTGTTAGCAACCACGGGCCGCGCACTACTTTCTGCTCTTCCTCATGCAGAGCCGTCAGCATTTCGAGTTGTATTTCTGGATGCACGTCGAATACGTGCTGAAGCCCGTGCTCGAGCAGGCCAACTACCAGCTTTTCTGGAGACTGGCGCACGTGCTCGTCGAGAAGGCACAAAATGACTCGCAGGCAATCACACTCGCCACCAAAAACGACCTGTACCTCGCGATCGAGGGCCGCAGGTTCGACGAGCAACTTCATCCTCCACAGCCCGTGGCGAAGGCGCTCTTTTCGCGTGCGCAACAGGAGATCTTTGTCATGCTGCGCTCGTCCTGGTTCGACCGGTTCATGAAGAGCAATCTGTACAAGGTGGCGCTCAAGGACTCGCTCATCCAGCTCCAGCGCGACGACTCGAAAGAGGACTCTCCGCCAAAGCTGTTGTCTCGCGCTTTCTCATCCGCCGAGTATTTTGCTGCCAACACGATACCAGGATCCGAGCGCGACGACGATGGCGACAATTCACTGGACGAAGAGCAAGACGAGCACTCTGGCAACGCTGGCACGAGCAACAGCATCAATTCAAGCAGCGACTTGGTCAAGCGCATTATCCCCACCAAGAAGGCGCTTTCCACCGAAGCTCGTCGGCCAACAACGGATCGATTGGACCGTGACGGCGATGGGAGCGAGGACGATGCGAGCGACTTCAGCAGTGATGATAGCGAGGAAGCTGGAGACAAGGTCGTGCTCAATTTGGAGAGCATCATTCGCCTCACCAAGCTACCCGACGGGTTGCAAGTGCACTATCGCCCAAACTACGACATGGCGGTCAACTCGGACGGGAGCGAGCTGGATGGCGCGCTGGACTGGATCGTCACGTTTGCGACGTTCGTTGAGAAGCAAACGGGAGAAGAAGCGGCCGCCACGTTGATGCTCATGCCTGTGAGCAACCCGAATCAACCGTCGGTAGATTCGTTTGATGATATTTCTCGCCGGATCAAGATGTTTCTCGTTCCTGACGACCGCGTACTGATTAAGCGCGCTGGTGCGAGCGACCCTGGACCAGGCGACATGCTGTTTCCTTTTCAGCAAAGCGGCCCGAACGGCTTCCTCTTTGGCTCGGTGTTTCTCACGTATGAGCCGGTGCGCGTGGGCACTTCGAATGAGGAGTTCTTCACCGCCAAAGGCTTTTGCTTGCTGTCACGATTGCCACTCGTCAATTCGCTGCGGGTGCTTGTTGAGCACCACGTGACCAGTGCCAAGGAGCAGGCGGACATCTTTGACTGCGATCGACTGAAGACTCTTTTCCAGGCTGATTTCGCGGCATTGCGCTCTTCAGGCGGTGTCGCCAATGATGCGAACAGTTCAGATCCTCAGCAACACTCGCTCAGGAACGCGGCCAAGCACAGCAGCGTGCTCGGTCTGCCGCTGAACGCACTGAATGCGACGGTGGACGTGTCCGTGACTCGCGTCTTCGATCACCTGGGAACCGCACTGACGCTTCAAGTGCTCGCAAGTGCCTTGCTCGAGTCCAGCGTCGTTTTTGTGTCGCGTCAGTACTCACTGCTGACCGCATGCGCCGAGGCGGTGCGGAACCTGCTGCGTCCGTTCTCATGGTGCCACGTGTACGCGCCTGTGCTGCCCAAGCCGCTCCTCTCGTACCTGCAGTGTCCTACGCCAATCTTAGTAGGAATCCACAGCGACTATGCGCACCGCAGCGACATGCCGAACAAGGGGTTCTACTTGATTGCGGATCTGGATCGCCATGTTGTGGAATACGTCGGGAACCACTCGGTTGGTTGGAAGAGCCTCGGGTTGGTGGATGATGGCCACAATGAAGTGAAGAGTCAAAACGAGCAAATCTACCTGCCGGCGTGCTTCGAGGCTGCCAAGCACCGCCTCGACAAGATCTTGACGCCGCAAGATGACCAGTATGATTCTATTGGAGGGTTTGTGGGTATGGCCGCACGCCAACGGCGGTCTTCGCGGCCGTCCAACAGCAGCATCGACGACCAAGTCCGGGTCGTTTGCCTCGATCTGTTCTCGGAGCTCCTGCACGGCCACTCGAGCGCATGTCTCGTGGTCGGAGACACGAAGGAGTCCGTCGTGATCTTCGATGAAACGCAGTTCCTGTCGACGCGCAACGAACAAGACCTGCCGTTCTACCGAGCACTCATGCGAACACAGTGCTTTTCAGAGATCGTGAGCGCTCACCGCATCAACCTGAGCGTCAAAGAGCACGACTTTGAGGAGCTCGAGGTGGACGACCCTGGAGACTTGCAGGAAGGTATCATTTAGCACACTCCTGTTGAATAGATATTCGTGACATGCACAAAGTCCGCAGCCGACTCTGACTACTTCTCCGGAAGACTGCCGGACGCTTCAACAGCGCCGTCCGTGTCAGACGCGACGGAGTCATCAGGAGCTCTGGCGACTTTTTTGGCTGGAGATGCGTGTTCGAGCTCGCTGCTTTCGATTTCAGGGTCGCGATCTCTCTTGAGCGACTGGATTGGCACGGCTGGCTCCGAATCTCCAGTCGTCAAGAGCGAGCTTGGCTCTTCCGAGGCAACGTCTGGAGTTTTGTCAGCGCTTCTGACGGCAGGAATGATGCTGTCGTCAGCATCCATGTTGACGTCCGCTCGCTCGAGTTCTTCCATGTCCTGCGTTTCCGATGTGCTTGGCAGCGGCTTGTCGGCACTAATTGTCGAAGAAATCGTGGTGGTGGCAATATCAGCAATCTCGGTTGACTGGTGACCTGTCGACAATTGATCATCGCCGCTGGCCTCAATTGTCGTCAGTGCTGCTTCATCACGCTCAGCATTGGATGGACCGTTGGTATCCTCTGACGCACGAGATGGCGATTGGATCTGTTGGTTCTGCGCCTGAAGGCTATCACCCAGCATGATATCGTCGTCGCTGTCAGAGTCGTCGCTCGCTTTCGCAGCTCGGCGGAGACGTCTTCGAGAACGGGATTCAGTGGCAGCTATCGCGCCAGTGCCGGTGTTCTCGGTGAAGTCGACATCCGATTGATCGCTAGCCTTGCCGTCTTCAGTGTTCTCTTGCATGTCCTCATCGTCGGACGAATCGTGGGTCTTGCGGTGAAGCTTCAGGTACTTGACGCGACGTTCAATCTGCTCCGGCGTTCGGTCGCGATCTTGAAACATGTCTTCGTACGATATCACTTCGTACACCGAAGGCAGATGTCGATACTTCACGAACATCTTCGCAAGGTATCGATCTTCAACCTTGGTCCAGTTTTTGGCTCGCTCAACACCAGCTCGAGTCGACTGCCGCTTCTTCTGTCGCTGTGGCACGTCGTTCGTACCAGCAGCTGTGGCGCCATGATCAGTCGACTCTCTCGCGGCTCCATGGTCATCCCCGGCGCCATCGCCTGCCGACGTCACCAACGAAGATGCCTGGAAGTCTGAGGGGTTGAGCGAGAACTGGAACTCAGCTTCGCCTTCCAAGTCTTCGTGATCCATCGCGATCTTCTGTCGACGCACTTCGTTGATCTGCTCTATCCGCTTCTCGCGACCCAGCGCCACTGCCTCCGCTTTCGATTTACTCATCGAGTCGAGCGGGTCGTAGCTGCGCTGCATCAGCAAGGATGCCCTGGAAACGTACGTCTGCCGAAGCAAGCTCTCGACAAACAGCAGATGGTTCTTGTTTGCCAACGTGAAGAAGTCGCGCACAACGCCGCGGATAAAGTCCAGGAACCCCGTAAACGCCGGATCCCGCTGAATCGCCGAATCTTGCAGCATTTCGTTAAAATGCAGCAGCACGTGGATGTTGTACAGGAGCGGTTGCATTGTCCACTCTTCATTCTCGTGGATCTTGAAATGCTTCACGCGGTAAAAGAACGAGTGGACGTAGTGGTTCACCTTAGGGCTGTTCTCGCGGTACGATGCCAAGAGAGTGCAATACATCTTGATCGTCTCGGACGACAAGATGTTGGAGAAGTACCGGCGAACATCAAAGTCAGCTTCCTTTCGCTGCATCTCGAGCAGCAGCTGAGCCTGACGCTCCGACTCTTCTTCATCGTTCGACTCGTCATCTGATCCATCTTTTCCACCTTCCTGCGATTTCTTGGATTTTTTCCTGGACGAATGCAAACAAAAAGCATCAATTGTGCGGCGACGTTCAAATGCATCCACCAGCTCTGCCTTACCGTTCCAAGTATGCCTTCCGGCGCGACAGTACCTTGATGGTCCCTTGGGAGTCGAGGACTTTGAACACGAGCTGAGATAACAACCACGTCCACGTCAGCAACAGTAAAGGAAACTCCACCCGCACAAAGCAACTCACATGAGTCAGCGTGACGACGTCTACCACGTACTCCTTGGTGAATAGCCCAGGACTCCAAGTTTTCAGCAGCACCGGGAGTCGATCAAGAAAGTCTCGCTCATAGAAGATCTTGTGCTGAAGAGAATCCGCAATGCGCTGAAAGCGAGGGTCGTCGCTTGTAGCCATCTCCGCAATGTACGCCATCATCTCCGTCAACAGTTCGACCGATACAGTCATGCCGTGGTAGTTCTTGATGCTGGCATAGTTCTCCACCGACTGGAGGACAAAGTTGAACGAAAACATATCCAAAGTGGATAGCACAGCCTTTTCATCGTACGAAGGCTTCTCCGGTTCTGTCGGCTGTGGCGACTGGAAATCCATGGCAGCAAGGAGCTGCTCCTTCTTCTTTTCGAACGCTTTCATTTGATGTTTGTAATGTGACTTCAAGCTCTGGATCTTCAGCCGATGGTATGATGTCAGGAACCACACCAAGTGGAAGTACTGGAGCCGATCTGTGGTCACCAGCTTGCTGCTTCCTCTTCGGAACTCGGTCTTGAGCGAGTTTGTGAGCTGGAAATATGACTTCCCGATGAGGGTGTCGCACACCTCTACGAGTATGCTCATTGTTGCTCTGAATAACAATCAATGTCAAAGAACAAAAGACGTGAGCACAGGAGCTTGCCGAAAATGAGGAAAATGCAGGGGATGTACTCGTCAGACGCGGTAATCGTGCTTTTCGAACCGAAGACTTCGTTGATATCAGCGATCGGGTTGGTCTGCTGCTTCCCGCGTCGTCGAGAAACTGGTTTCTTCGGGGCTTGCGGAACCACATTTTCTCCGACCTGGGAAATGTGAGTCACCAGCGTCTCACGCCCGGTCGGCCCTTTCATGGTCAGGACGCCACCGAAGTTTGAATGGCGAGAGGCTCCACTGCGATGTCTTGACCTGCTCTTCTCTTGATTCAGCTGCTGCAGCAAATTTCCTCCCTCCAGAGACGTTCGCTGTCTGGATGGCTTCGCGCTGCTTGAGGGGCGTTGGGCTGATGACGCGTCAGTCTCTGATGTAGAAGCAGCTGGCTCCGGTTGGGGAGTGCGATCAACCAGCATTCGCTTGGCAAACGCAGCAACCTCTTTGGGATGGGAGCCGCCGAGTGTCAAGTCGATCATTTCCATGATCAGCAAATTCCACTCGCGGTTTTCTGGCGCATCGATGTCCTGTGCATTGCATCAACGGAAACGCCAGAAGCGAAGGCAAGGGTCAGAACGCAACAAGCACGACAGCAGCACATATACCGAGAAAGCTCCGAACCTGGGCAAATAGAAGGATCATTTCGTACACGTTTTCCCGATGAAGAGTGCAAATCACGTCTTCCTGCAGGCGGCTCAGGTAGGCGGAGGTGGATGTCACGAACCGCGGGTCTTCGTTCGGGATGGCCAGCAGATTGCGGATGAGAGTCAGCACAATTTCCATGTTCAGGTAGTCCTGATATCATTTCCACACACCACGCGAGTTCGACGCAAACAAACGGCTCTCAGTGGACTTGTCTCATGATACTCCAGAGCACATGCGTACACAACTTACCTCTTGCGTTCGCGTGGTTCCTCGGCGTGACAACGGCTCCACCAATATGTTCATCATGATGGGGATGACGTCCTGTCGGAGAAACTCGTGCTTGTACGCGCGCAGGTACTTCAGCTGTTCGGCGATGTTGGTCGAGTCTTTGGTGGGTTTCATTGTGAGCATCACGAGCACTTTCAAAATGGAAAACACCAGAGACCTATCACAGCACAACAGACACAGTGTGGGTCAGTTCGGGTGTGGGTAACGACGCAAATGCCAATGCAGTCGCGCTTACCAGTCGTGCTGGTGATTCACGAGCAGCGGAAGCAGCTTTTTCTGCAATATCTTCCACTTGCCGAGCTGCTTGGCTACCAACTTGTGCTTGGCGTGGTCTCGGCGGATCGCGCGCTGCAGGTCGTGGATCCACGCCTCGCAGTCTTCTCCACGCATGAGCACCGGCTGCTCGCCTTCGTTTTGGACGCGGAGCATGCCCAGGTTGGAGCACACGAGCAGCAGCTCGTTCATCATGGCACGGTCCAGCTTCGGCTCGCCATTGTCGCCATCCTCCTCATCAGACATACCAAAGTCCTCCAGCTCGCCATCTTCGTCTCCATCGCGCCGATCCGGGCTCTGCCTCAGACTGCTCGGTCCCTCCGCCATCTCGTCGTCAGCATCCGGGGCGGACGTCGCGTCCACGCGCTCGCGGAGCTCCGCTGCTGCTGCTGCTGTCGCCATTGCGAGCTTGACTGATGTCGAGACGAAAATGCCCGCCAAATAAAAAAAACCGCGCCAAAACCGATGAATTGGTGGAGCAATTCATTTTCGAATTGGTACTCGATAATTGCAAGATCGTCGCGCGCAATTGAGTTGGCGCGCCGATGGAGCAGCACCGGGAACAAGAGTCCGAGCAACCGCTGCCGCAACTGGCGCCACCCCAGCTCCAGGAGCAGCAGCAGCAGCCTGGGTATTCTCCGGTGGGGTACGATGGTGCAGGCGGAGCGGCTGGCCAAGCGCCAGTACATCCACAGCAGCAGCTACAGCAGCAGCAGCAGCCACCGCCCGACCAGAACATGTTCGCTCAAGCGCCGATGGCCAACTACGGAGGCTATGGTCCGCCGCCGGCGTCGACGGGGGTGGCAATGCCTCCTCAGACGTCCGTGGTATCCACGCCTCCGCCAGCGCAGCCCGTGTTCAACGCGTCCGCGAGCGAGAAGGCGACCCAGCTTCTGGCGGCGTGCGAGTCCTGCCTTGTCGTGACGCGCATCCCGGGTTTCGACATGTCGTTTCGGCGGATCATGGAGTCGCGCTGTCTGCGCTGCAACGGCACGCTGGTTCTGCCACAGGAGATCATGGAGATGCTGATTCTGTACGGCCACTATATTCCCGAGACCGTCGCCACGACTGTTCTGCTGGGGACGATGGCGCTGCATCCAGCGCTGCGTCCCGATTTCGTCGCGTCGGCCATGAATGAGCTCTTGATCCCGCTGCAGACGGACTTCGTCTATGATGTCGCGGTGCCGAAGCGGCCTGAAGGCTTGGGCATGTCTCTCCGAATGCACCGTGAGTATCCCGATTGGTTGTCGATGTGCGTTGACAAATTGCTTTTAACATTTCTCGATGATGGGATACAGAGGGCGACCTCGCGGTTGGAGGCTTCGTCGACTTCGACGGCAATACAGAGAGCCCCTCTGTCGCAGCGCGCATCATCGCAGTGGGGGACGTGCTGGTCGCCATCAACAAGAAGGGGATCACCTCGTGGTCCTTCGAGAAGAGCATCCGCATGCTGGCCAACTCGGCATCGCCCGTTTACTTGACGTTTCGGCGCGTTCGACCTGTTACGATACTTTGAAACACGCTAATTACTTCCGTTTTGCGTGTCCGAGTTTGAAGCGAGCAATCCACTGGGGGCAATGCTTCGCGGGCTGTTAGCCAACGGCCATCGTTCTGACACTAGCGTGTGTCCTTCAGCGGGACAGTTGCAGATACTGCTGTATGTTTGTGCATGACACGTGGCCCTGCTCGGAGGATAATCGAACCGTGAAACAGGATGAGTCTATTAGCCGACCATAATTAGGGTGGTGAGGCTTGTCAGCTCTCTCGAGCACTCGGCGATTATCTCTGGCTAGTTTCCCAGTTCGCAGGCTGGTAGACCGGCGCCGTCGACTTCGGCAGCGCCGACTTGCCCAAGATGATGTCGGCCGCCTTCTCCGCGATCATGATCGTCGGAGCGTTCAAGTTCCCGCTCACGATGTTCGGCATGATCGACGCATCCACGATGCGCAGGTTTTCCAGTCCGTGAACGCGCGTCTGCGAGTCCACGACCGTGTTCTCGCCCTCACCCATGCGGTTGGTGCACGACGGGTGGTAAGCGCTCTCGGTGTGCTGGCGCACCCACGCATCAATCTCGGCATCCGTCTTGACGGACTGCGCTGGGGAGATGGGATCGCCTCGGAGCTCGTCGAACACTTGCTGCTCGAAGATCTCCCGCGTCAGCCGCACGGCAGCGCGAATGTCGACGACGTCTTCCGGCGTGCTGAGGTAGTTCGGCTCGATAATCGGGTGCTCGCGCGGGTTCGCGCTGCGCAACTTGAGGTACCCGCGGCTGGTCGCGCGCATAGGAGAGCAGTGAGCCTGCATGGCATGCTCTTGACCCGGAGTCAGCTGGCCAGTGAGCGAACCAGGCAGGAAGTGGTACTGCAGATCAGGGTGTCGCTTGCCAGGAGCACTGCAATCAATTTCAAAAGGTTAGCTCACCACGACCACACAAAGAGACATCGATGGAGCTATCAGGCAAGTTACCTGCGAATGAAGCCGCCGGACTCGAGGTGTGCGGACGCTGCCATTCCGGTCTGGGTAAGGAACCATTGCAACCCGATCTTCACCATGTTGTGCGGGTATTTCCTATAGAATAGAGCGAAGTAAGCAAACGAGATCATTTCGTTCGGCACACACCCATTGCACTCACCAGGTCGCGTTGTGAAGCGTGATGGGCTTGGTGCACTGGTACTGAATGTAGAGATCCAAGTGGTCCTCCATATTTTGGCCGACGGCTGGCAGGTGGTGGGTCACAGGAACGCCGATCTCCTTCAAGTCGTCAGCGTTGCCGACGCCGGAAAGCATCAGAAGCTGCGGCGAGTTGATCGCGCCGCCGGAAAGAATGACCTGGAGCACATCAACGCATCACAATGTCAGATCCACTCGCTCCACTCCAACCACAACACAACTTGACGCGATCTATACCTCCTTCGCAGCATGAATCTTGGACACACTTTTCGCCTTGTCCTCCGCTTCGATGCCAACGGCCTTCTTGCCCTCGAACAGCACCTTGTTCACGAGCGTGTCCGTGATGACCGTCAGGTTCTTGCGCTCCTCCGCAGGACGAAGGTAAGCGGTGGCGGCACTCCAGCGCCAGCCCTTGTGGACAGTCATGTCCATCCAGCCAAAGCCCTCCTGCTGGTACCCGTTCATGTCGTCCGTGAAAGGGTACCCCGCCTGGACGCCGGCGTCGATGAACTTCTTGAACAGGATCTGATCCTTCTGGTTGCCCCTGCTCACGTTCAGCGGACCGTCACCGCCTCGGTAGTCATCCCCGCCAAGCTCGTGGTTCTGCGCCTTGCGGAAGTACGGCAGACAGTCCGCGTAGCTCCACCCCTTGGCGCCGCTCTCCTCCCAGTCGTCATAGTCGTACGCGTGGCCGCGAATGTACACCATGGCGTTGAGGCACGACGAGCCGCCGAGCACGCGGCCGCGGGGCCACGGCAGCCGCCGGTTGTCCAGGTTCTTCTGCGGCTCGGTGTAGTAGAACCAGTTGTAGCGGTCGTTGGCGAGGTTGTACGTGAGCGCCGCCGGCATGTGGATCTTCCACGAGTCCCACTTGAAGCGGTCGCTCGGACCTGCCTCCACCAGCAGCACCTTGTTGCTCGGGTCGGCGCTCAGCCGGTTGGCCAGCACGCAGCCGGCGGAGCCGCCGCCGACGATCACGTAGTCGTACTCCTGCTGCGCAGCGGACGAGCTGAGCGTCCGAGCCGCAGCGCGGGTCGAGAGGCGCGACGCCGCGGCGGCGGGCGAGCGGAGCGAGTGGCGCAGCATCCTGCAGTCGGGTCGGTCGGGACTGGAGCAGAGGCGGAAAAGCTGCTCGACGCTGGCAAATCGCGAAGTGAGCCTTGCTGGTCCGGCCAGTGAGATGGATGGAACCTCTCAGGTGTGTCGAATGTGGAGACGGACCGGACCGCCCGGCAGTTGCAGGACCGATCAAGTTGGATCCGTTGCGGCAGATGCCGTCACAGGTGTACCGTGGAGTCACAAAAACGGGAGCAGGTCCGGAATAGTGGCTTACGCGACATGTCCGATCACACTGGCGGAAAGCGTGGCGCGGGAGGAGCCAGCAGCTGCAGCGCACATGTTTGGTGGGGCTGGGATGTCTATCCCATTTGCCTTCGGTCAGAGGTCAAGCGCTGTGTTGGGTACGGAGCGCCGCACGTCAATGAGGTGTGTGGCAGCGACGTCCGCCACCAAGGTCCGCCGCCATGACCTCCTCCATCTCGTAAGCGTTACACTCGCGCTCACTATAGAGATTGCACGGCGTTTCGTCTCCGTCCCGAGAATGAAGAATTGAAGCTGTGCAACCAGCGACGAGGCTGTAACAGCTGTTTTCGTGTCGACCCGGCTGGCACTGCCAGCGCCGGCGATCTTTGCACCGGATGCCAGTTCTGAACGTTGCAAGCCCAACCACCGCGGCGCACAGCAGCCAGGGCGGCGCCGGCTTGGTGGCTGCCGCCGAGTTCGCATGGAGGCGACTGCGTCAAGCGATCGGGGGCTGCGCGATCAGCTGCTGCCCGCGCATAAGCGGCGCAGCGGCCGCATTGGGAGCCTCCACGAGTTCCAGCAGCGGGCCCTCGCCTACGGCGATGACAAGCTGCTCTCGCCAGCCGAGCAGTTCGACGCGAATGTCGAGCTGTCGGCGTCGCACCGCGACGACGTGAGCGAGGAGTCGGATGTGCTGGACTCGTACCGGCGGTTCGCCGCGCAGCGGTCGGCGTCCGTCGTGTCGCTGTTCGGAGGGCCGCGGCAGAAGGTCAGGAACCTGCGCCGATACTACAGGCGCCAGGTGGTCGTGCTCAGCTTCCTGGTTCTGCTCGGCGTGATTGGGGGGCCTCTCAACTACAGCATCCGCATGTATGTGTGACCGTTCGTACTGTGCGCAGTCGCAACCATGGCGGCGTAGTGACTTTGGGTACTCACACGTGATATACAGACTGTACAGCGAAATCATCGCTCTCCGCTTGCGCCTCGTCGACTTGTCGACTTCAACTTGCACACAGTTTCTCATTTGGACGGCGCACACTCTGTTCTTCTCGCAGCTCGGTCTGTTTTTCACTCGCTTCGCGCCTGTAGCCGCAGGTAAAACTGTTCAAAGTGTGATCAGTGTGAAGCCATGTTCCTGACGATCTGGCGCTGATTAGGTTCTGGCGTCTCACAGATCAAGGTCATCCTGACTGGCGTCGATCCTCGCTTATACCTCCCGGGATACTTTGACTTCTCGACCTTGCTGGCGAAAATCGTCGGGCTCGTGTGCGCCGTTGGCGCGGGACTGGTCGTTGGGACAGAAGGCGCGTACGTTCACATCATGACGATCATCACACACCACCTGCTCCGCTTGCCGATGTACAGTGGATTTTGCGGCCACCTGAACTCAAGACTTCAACTACTTGCTGCGGCGTGCGCCGTCGGTGTATCGTCGACGTTTTCCTCTCCGATCGGCGGTGTGTTGTTCTCGATGGAAGTGACGGCCACGTACTACTTGACTTCCAACTACATGAAGGCATTCATCAGCGCGGTATCCGGGGCTCTTATGCTTCGCCTGACGCTCGTACTGGCGCGGAGCACCTCCAAGGAGGCATCGTCGGCGATTCTCGCCACATCGTTTCCTGAGAACCCGTATGCCTTTTGGGAGATCCCGCTGTATGCGATGCTTGGAGCTGTGCTTGGGTTGCTCTCAACGGGGATGATCTGGCTGCTCCGGGTGGTCGCTCACACACGACGTAGATTTCGTCAGTCCAAGAGTGAGTGGAAGCAGTTGTCAGTGGTGTGGCTCGACCCCATCTTGACAGCGATTGTTACTGCAGCGATGACGTTCTTCCCTGGCGAGTATGCCCGAAGCAGCTCACTGAAAGATCTATCCATTTTGTTCACGCAGGATGCGCTGCCAGCTGTGTGGGGTGCTATTTCTCGCTTCTACTCGCTGGCGATTCTTGGTATATTGCACGCAGTGCTGCTTCCGCTGTGTATTTCGTTGCAACTTCCAACGGGCGTGTGGATCCCAACGTTCATAACTGGCGCTGCTTTTGGACGAATGTTTGGAGAGCTGCTTGCGATGATCACGCCGGCATCTGGAATAATACCTGGGACATATGCACTCGCAGGGGCTGCTGCGTTCGGCGGAGCCTCAACCAGAGCGATTTCGGTAGCAGTCATTACATTAGAGATCACGAGTGATATGGTGTTGGTTCTGCCAATA
Source organism: Phytopythium cucurbitacearum (nom. inval.) (assembly GCA_023336425.1). Lineage (NCBI taxonomy): Eukaryota > Oomycota > Peronosporomycetes > Pythiales > Pythiaceae > Phytopythium > Phytopythium cucurbitacearum (nom. inval.). The sequence goes on along the minus strand of JAADXC010000079.1, from coordinate 6,468 downwards.
TTTACTGCGGTGCTTGCGGCAATGGGGGTCTCACAGCTCTTCACTGAAGTGTCTGTATACGACACGCTACTGTCCGTAGCAGAGCTCCCGTACCTCCCTCTCACCGATTTCGACCCTCAATCAGTTGCTGGAGACATTATCGAGTCGCTACTGGTGTTTCTGCCGAAGAAGACGACGATTGCTCGAGTACTACTTGTTCTGCATCGATCCCCTGACCAAGAGATCCCGATTGTCCAGAACGAAGCAACGATGATCCTCCTTGGCGTTGTGAGTGCTTCTCAGCTGAAGAACTTCGTGCGCAACTTTTACGAGCTGAACGGTATCGCCGATCTCGATGTTGACCTTGGTGAAGCCGTGAAGGACTCGCCGTCCGTATTCTCTTGGGCCACTGTGGCCGACAAGTTCTCAGGGAACCACGTTGGAGGTCTCAATGGACTGTCATCTGTCGACGTCACGTACAACGCCTTGACAACTGGGACACCCATTCGAACCGATACCACGCACGTCCCGTTCCTTATGGACGACAACAAGATGCTGGGTTTGATGAGCGAGAGATGGTCTATCAACAAGCGCGCCGTGCTCAACAGCACCGTGAAACTCACGGAAGGTGGCATTTGCGTTATTCGTCCGATGGCGATGACCATTTCACCCAGCACGACGCTGGATGATCTTCATGTTATCTTCACTATGCTCCGTTGCGACCATTGCTTTGTGTGCGATAATGGAGCGCTGGCCGGGATCGTTACCACAAGAGGGCTTCTGCGAGCAGAGCGGGTTCCTGGGCAATCCAATTGCTAAGTGTTGTGTTGAATAGGACATCCTTCGTCCGAGGTATACCTGGGAGTTTGTTTGCCTACAACTCATCAAATACATTTTCATTGGTTCAAAGTCAAGCATATTGACTATTTTCATCCAATCAATTGCATGTATGACCGACCCGCCAAATTGTTGCTGTCATAGCTTCAAATGTGCCATGAAGGTGCTCAACGTCGCCGAGAAGCCGTCGGTGGCCAAGGAAATCGCCAACATCCTGTCGTCCGGCCGTGCCCAGCGGGTATGGCGCGCGCGCATTCTGCTGCTCGTGCTCTTGTACCAGCGCTTGACGTTTGTTGTGCGACGTTGGTCGGCGCTGATCGGCGCCTCAGCGTCCAGGTTTCTCGCAATACAATGCCATCTTCGAGTTTCCGTACGAGATCCAGGGCCAGAGCGTGCAGATGGTCGTGACCTCCGTGACCGGACACCTCATGGAGCTAGACTTTGAGCCGAGCTACAGGTTCGCTGCTTAGGACGTGTATATGCTGTCACATTGAGAGAGCGTCTGAACCAATGGTGCATGGGTTTCTTGTCAATTGCTAGGAGCTGGTACTCGTGCGACCCTGTCGAGCTGTTCGAGGCTCCAGTGCAGAAGAAGATTCGCGGCGACGAGACGCAGAAGAAGATTGAAAAGACACTGGTGACTGAGGCGAGGCAGAGTCAAGTACGTTGGAGCAGCGCCAGTCGTGTGCATTGCCGTGGTGGTGTTGTCGGTTGTTTCCTAATCGAACTGCAATCTTGGTGGTGCATCGTAGTGGCTGGCTCTGTGGCTTGATTGTGATCGAGAAGGGGAGAATATCGCGTTCGAGGTGAAGAGCGTATGCGAGCGAGGCAACCGGCGCCTGCGCGTGTTTCGCGCGCGGTTTTCAGCGCTGATTCCAAACGACATTGTTCACGCAGTGCAACACCTTTCCACGCCAGACGAACGCCTTTCGATGGCCTGCGATGCTCGCTCGGAAATCGATCTTCGTATCGGAGCCGCGTTCACGCGTTTCCAGACAATGCGCATTCAAAGCAAGTTTCCTGGTGTGTCGAAGGAGAAGAGTGTGATCAGCTACGGACCGTGTCAGTTCCCGACCTTGGGATTTGTCGTGGAACGATTTCTCAAGATCCAAACCTTTGAAAAGGAGCCGTTCTATTCCATCGCCGTGACTCACAAGCAAGGGGATCTGCCGGATGCTCCAGTCACATCGTTCACATGGAAACGAGCTCGCCTGTTTGATCGGATGGCGTGTCTGTGCATCTACGAGAGTCTTATGGATGTCGAGGAGGCAGTGATTGCGGCGGTTGACAAGCGTGCCACGAAGAAACAGAAACCGCTGCCATTGACGACAGTAGAGCTACAGAAGCGAGCATCGCGTTGGCTCCGGATGTCCTCCGAGCAGACTATGAAGGCGGCCGAGAGCTTGTACAACAAAGGCTTCATCAGCTATCCCCGAACTGAAACCAACAAATTCAAAGAAGGAACTGACTTGATGGCGCTGATCCGAATGCACGAGAACCACGACGAGTGGGGCAACTACGTCTCGCGCTCGTTGCTGAACGGAGGAAAGTATGATCATCCTCGCGCAGGAGGGGGAGATGACCAAGCTCACCCTCCCATTCACCCGACCAAGTCCTCCGCACTAAGCTCCATTTCTGACATCAACGAGAAGAAGGTATACGAGTTGGTGGCTCGCCATTTCTTGGCGTGCTGCAGTATGGATGCCAAGGGAAGTCAGACAAACGTACAGATGCGGATTTCTCATGAACATTTCACGGCGTCGGGGTTGATGGTGGAAGAGCGAAACTATTTGGATATATACAAGTACGAGAAGTGGAACGCGTCAGCGATCCCGGTTTACCAGCAGGGTGACTCCTTTCGGCCGTCTACGATGCTGATGGTGTCTGGAGAGACAGCTCCTCCGCCGCTGTTGACTGAAGCCGACCTGATCGCCAAGATGGACTCGAATGGGATTGGAACGGACGCGACAATTGCAGAGCACATCAAGACTATCCTAAAGCGCGAATATGCGATCAAGGTTAACAACGACACGCAATTTCAGCCGACGACTCTGGGACTCGCTTTAGTACTCTCATACGAGAATATGGGACTCGAGCTTGCAAAACCTGTCCTCCGAGCTGCAGTAAGTTTGCGGGGAAGGTTTACTGGTTCCAGGCCGCATGCTGACGTGCATTTGTTTGCGCTTAGATGGAAAACGACTGTAAAGCCATCGCATTGGGACGGAAAGACATCAGGAACGTCATCCAGTCTTGCATGAGCCAGGTACGCACGTACGTGGCTTTGCTCAGATATCGGCACTGAGTCAATTTGGATGTCAACAGATGCGAGCAATCTTCCTAGAGGTGTCGCGCAGTGCCGGTGTCCTCGATCAAACGTTCTCGGAAACATTCAACGAGCCTCCAACGCAATCGTCGGGTGTTCGGCAATCGCTCTCGCGCAGTACTAACACTCAGGGGGTCCATCGTGATAGTGGTGAAGATGCTTTGCCCACGCGACAACACCACCGTGATAGTGGCCAGCGTGTCCAACGAAATGGATCCAGCGAACTGCGGCACGGAGAGTCTAACGATGCTGGAGACACTGGAATTCCGCGGTGCGAGGGCCATGGACTACCGTGTATCGAGCGCGTCGTCAGTCGGGATGGACCGAACAAGGGTCGCGTGTTTTTCGTATGCCCTCGTCCGCAGAGCGAGCAGTGCAACTTTTTCGCATGGGCATCTGATGGCACGCCTGCTGATCCTTCTGTTTCGGTGAAATGTTCGGGTCACAATGAAGCTTGTGTCGAGCGAACCGTGAAGAAAGAAGGTCCAAACAAAGGTCGATGCTTTTACTCGTGTCGTCGCAGCCAAATGGACGGAAGCTGTGGATTCTTCTTGTGGAAAGATGAGGCTGAAGCCGCCGCGTCTGGGACGGCCACGAGCTCTTCGCGAGGAACCAACCCGCCCGCTCCATCGAGTGCGCCAAAGTGCTCTGGCCATGATGTTGCTTGCACGCTCCGAACGACTCGCAAGCCCGGCGCAAACCAGAATCGTCAGTTTTATACGTGTGCGCTCCAAGCGGCCGAAAACTGCGGGTTCTTCTTGTGGAAGGACGAGCACGAAGGCAGCTCTGACGGCAGACGCAACCCTGAGAGCAGACGCAGCGCTCCGTCGTCTTCGTCGAACCAAGATGGTGGATCGACGCCAACTTGCGAATGCGGTCTCGCTGGTATCCTGCTGACGTGTCGGAACGGCACGAACAAAGGTCGGACCTTCTTCAAGTGTCCGAACGAGCAGGGCAACCAGTGTGGATTCTTCGAATGGGCAAGCTAGAGTTCGTGCTAGGATTCACCCCGCAGAACAGCCAACCGATGAGAACTGTTGTCAGTAAACTATACAGAAACAAAGGCGCCAGTATCGTTCTAGAACGGCGGATGCTCCATCCCGCTTGAGGCCTCCATCATGGCGGCGACAACGGGAAGTAGTGAGGCGATGTCGCGGTTCTTGGGCTGCGCCGATCTATCGCACTGGAAGAAAAATGCACCGATGAGAGCGATCTCCTGATCGTCCTCGTCCTCAATCTGCTCGGCGCACTGCACGAGGTCGGCGACAATGTCGGTGTCAGGCTCGAGACGAGGCTCCTGACTCAGCGCGATGTATTCAGCGAGCTGTTCCATCGGGTCTTTCAGCTCCAAAATGCGCTGCATGGCCGCAATGCGCTGCTCCACGTCGTCCTCCGCCGCATCCATTTGGCGCTCGAGCGTGTCGGCACGCGCAAGGAATCGCTCTCGCCCACTCTCGGCTCCTCGCAACTGAAATCCCTGCAGTCCGGAAAAGAAGCCCTTCGGTGCTGAGTCGCTGTCTTCCGCTTGCGCGTGGAATCGGCCGTCGAGGTCGCTCCCAGCCGCACTCTCAGCTGCAATCAGATCGACATCATTCAGTTGGAGGAACGTGTCCATTTTGCCGGTGCAAGCCGCTCACCATTGTATCGCTTACTGTGGCTGTGTCGCTAAATCCGATTGTGTCTTCGCCATGAAAATGTAAAAGTAAAAGGGAACTCCCTTCGTTCCAAAACACTTGGTCAATTTCAATCTTTTAAGTATTCACTACCGAACCAGTATTTTAGAACAGAGGAATATTTTTCATGTTTCACGTCTGGGCAATACCCAACACAGCTTTGTACACAAATATTCGTGGTCATTAGTCAAATTCATGTAAAAATTGATAATGACCGCGTTTACTATTGACAACGATTGATGTAAAATTTTCGCTGACATTAGTAGACGTGTGTTCTATTTTCTCAATACGATTGAACCCCGGGACTGAACAGTGGTATACATCAAGTATACAATGCTCTGCTTTTGTAATACAAATTCAAAGTGAGACATATCACATTTGCGAGGTGTGAAGTCGCGGGCACTATCCACCCGTATCTTCAAGTCTGGGCAACAGTCCGAAGATACAAGCGATTTCCAAGTGTAATCGCGAATAAAAAAAAAAACGGTCGAAAAGAGAGAAAAAACAAGAGAAAAAAACATCGTATTCACACGTCGATTCGTCATATTCACCGTAAAATAATAAAATAATGCTGTTTAGCAGTTTTTATAACAGCAAAATTTTGCCATTTTTGATGTGACTAATTCTTTATCGAAAATTGCCCAGCGCAACTTGCTCAACTTATATTTAACAGTAAAAAGCGATGAAAATTTCACCTTTTTAAGTTGTAATCACGGTTCGACTGCTGTCCAAACAACGAACATCTCCACCTCAACCATTGCTTCAACCAACTTGGTGCCATTCCAGAATTCTCACTCAGAGATCAGGCTGAGCGAGATGCTTGCGAAACTGTGAGCTGCGCAATTCTTTTTCGGGTGTTAAGTGTAAGAATGCGATTGTTTGAGGAGAACCCAACCAGCAGATGCTGACGTGTGTGAGAGAGTTTTTATGTTTATGTGTGTATTTGCTAGCAGGGTCGCTCATCTGGCGTGCCTGACAGTGATAAGGAGGTTAGCGGCTGGTGAATTCCACTTGCTGGTCGACTGCAAAAATAGAGGGATCAATGATACAAGGCGTGAAGTATAACGAAAGCACGTCAGCTCATGTTTACTGAATGAATGGCGACGATAGGATCAAATTGTCGGTAATGTGCATACTATCCCAGAGCAATAGCGCGTGCATAGTCCTATGCTTGTTGGTGTGGGTTGCACAAGCAAGCTAACACTGTGACGCCGTGGAGCCAATGAGAAAGGCTCCACGACGCAAGCGTCTGTAACGCACCTCTATGCATAATTTGTGTGGTATTGAGTGGCTAACTAGGAAGGCCTATCCATGGAAAATTTCCTAGCCGTGAAAATTCCTAGCCATGAAAATTCCTATCCATAAAAAAAAAAAAGGCATATCCATGAAAACGGCCTATCCATGGAAAGACCGCACCCATACGACACCACGGGTAGCGGCCAAGGTAGGCAGGTGAGCCTAGAATAGCTAGCAGTCGGTAGCACTCAATTTCTTTTCAATTTGTCAAGCATCTACTATGTAACGGGGTTACACAGTCTGTAACTGGGTTACAGAGCAGTACAGTCGGACTGTACTGCGTCACGTGTGCAACACTAACATTTGTTGGGTACATTTTGGGATTAGTGTGACCAACACTAATCCATACATAAATTCGGT